>JABUQX010008461.1:0-29403 GCA_015478945.1 Trachelipus rathkii
CTTGGTATAAAGACTACCCTTCAGACCCCCGAGGTAAACCATATCTTTAACGAATTAGAATCCCTAAATATCCTAATTCCAAAAATCCCCACCCGAATCCCCTCCCCAAGTCAACCAATTTCCTACTTCCCCAGACGTTACTTTCTGTTCCTCCATACACCAATTTACAAACATGGGACACAATAAGGACCTAAAATCCGACCACCTCTTCCTATTCTTACTTCTGAACTTCCCAACAAAAAGCAAACTGGCCTTGCATATACTAACTTATACTCGAAACCTACATTAACCCAATACAAATACAATGACAACATCCCTTCCTCACACCTCTATCATTCACTTAAACAATACAATCATCAAATCTGCAAACCTTTACATACCCAAAGGCCACAAAAAATCATCAAACCCCAAACCAACCCCAATATCAGTAAAACTTATTAAAACAAAATAATTTTTTCCGAAAACTCAATCCTTATACCCCACACATTTCTAACCAAATAACAAACTCTAAACACCCAAATCTCAAACCACATAACCAAAAACAATTCAAATAAGTTTTCCGAATACTTACAACAAAACATCTCGCGCATAGACAATAAGAAAACCTGGCAAGTCAACAAAAAATTAAGCAACGCACGAAGCAACCCTCCACAATCCCACAAATCCCTATCTTCACCTAATAACTCCCTCCCTTAACAACAATCAGACAGTCTTGCTAAACAATACGCTAACATCTCCCGTAAACGAACACCCTGACAATAGGAAAAAAAAAACAACTCGGAAAACTCAAATTAGGCCACAACCTCCCACCCCATTCACAACAATCAGATAAGAGAAACCATTAAACCCTCGTAAATTCCCACAGAAACAGCTCCAGACTTATATCCAACCTACACATGCACCTTGGGAGAAAAAGCAATCCTCCTAATCACAGACATTTTCAATAAATCTTGGCAACTTAACTACATTCCTCCCAATCTGGAAACAAGTATACATAATCCCAAACTTCAAACCAAAAAAGACCACAACTCTCCTCCTATCGTCTACTTCTGCTGCTCCATCAGCAAATTCACCAGAGAAATTACACATAAACAAAATTTCCCAATCCATTTCTCTCCCAGACTTCTAACACTGATTCAAAAGCAACTATTCTACAACCACAGCCCTCACCTCCTTCACAACACATCATCAATGGTTTCAACCAATCCCATTCCCATGATCTATATTCACAGCAACAGACATAAACAAAGCATTCGACACCATTCCCAACACACATCCTTATTCGTAAGTCCTCAACTTCAGAAAATAATGACAAAATGGCTTCCAATTTTCTCTACCAATCGTTTTGCAAAAGTCTTATACAAAAACATCCTCTCCCATTCCATCAAATTACAAAACGGCGTCCCACAGGGAGCCATTCTCTCCTTCTCTCCATTTTTATTCAACTTCTTCACTGCAGATCTGCCCATCCCAACCCACCAACCAAACTTATTACTTATGCAGACGACATCAGTCTTATTTCCGCACACCCAGACGTAAATTAGCCACACAGCATACACAAGAATATATACATTGTTAGAAAAATTGGTTAATCTCCACAGATGATGCATCCTCCCTTAAGTCCTCCATCACCTTTAACCCCTGATCGTCATCAATCTGCCCTCCATCCCATAATCACCCTGAACAACAACCTCCTTCCTTTAAAACCCCCAAAATACTAGGACTTACCTACGACACTCATATGACGTTCTCTCGCCAACAGAGACAAAATCACTTCCGCACTTAACGGAAAACTAACCCTCCGACAGCCTTTCCGCAAACACAACTTCAGCATATAAAACACACACTCACCATTAAGCCTATAAACTTCTTAGAGCAAATTTAAAACTATGCCCTCACCAGCAATGAATTCCCAGCACTCTCAAAAATCAAACACTAATAATTAAAAATCTCTGCAAATCAGCCCTCAGAATTATCACAGTTTGCACTAAAACGCATCCAATCCAACTTTTTACACGACGAAACTACATACTCCCCATCTCCACACAACCTGGAGATGGTGGGGACCTCAATTCTATCAAAAAAACCGTAATCCCAAACCCACCATTGTTACCAAATTCTCTCCAACCCCCCTCGACAAAGACTAAAATCCCCCCTTCCTCACCAGCTCAATTCTATTACAACACTTACAATATAATTCCCCTCCCCCTCCAAATAGGTCATGGATTACACCATATCCATACCATTTAACCAACAATACATTCAAAAAAACCGCCCAAATAACATTTTATTAAACACCCTCCAAAACCTCCACTAGAGAAGAAACGCCTGTCCGAAGAGGCCAAAATAGACCTCGCCAGAAGCAGATCAGTCACCATCCAGCTCATGCATATAAATATAGATTCAAAATAGATAATGTCACCTCCCCCCCTTGCACCGGATGTTACAATTCCAGATATAATAGAACATCCTTCTGTGATTTCTGCTCTCGACGCCCCCGCGCCGACTTCTCTATATCTTCTCTCCTCGACCTGTGGAACCGCCCGGTGGCGGCAGCTGGCTTCCTGGAAACCTTTTGTGTTGAAATTTGCACAAGATGAAGTATAATATATATATATAAGATATGAAATAAATATTAGATCGATATTAACTTAATTGATAATTTTAGATCAAACATATTAATGCATTTAAATATATATATATATATATAATATATATATATATCATTTATATTATTATTATTATTATTATTATTATTAATTATTATTATTATTAATTATTGTATTATTATTATTATTATTATTATTATTATTATTTTATTATTATTATTATTATTATTATTATTTCTATTTATTATTACTATACTATTACTATTATTTATTATTTTAATTATTATTATTATTATTATATTATTATTATTATATTTTATTATTATTTATGTATTATTATTATTATTATTATTATTATTAATTATTATTATATTATTATATTATTATTATTACTATTATTATTATTTATTATTATTTATTATTATTATTTTATTATTATTATTATTATTATTATTATTATTATTATTATTATTATTATTATTATTATTATTATTATTATTATTATTATTATTATTATTATTATTATTATTATTATTATTGTGGCATTATTTAACATTATCAAAATGGAGCTTCAAATGCGGTGTCAGTGCACTGTATATAAAAATAGATGTGTTAGTATATAAGGAGATTGTGAATATATTATGTTTGTTATTCTTATTAAAGATCTCATCTGGAATAATTTGTTCTAAGCCTACAAGCTATCCGTGCCAGAAGAAGCAGCACCATGACAACAAATGGGAGAAGAATAACTGATCAACAATTAATTTTGTTGCAAGTGATATTATTAAAATTACTAAAGGAATTCTTCTTTTTCCCAATGAGAAGCCTACAGGAGGGGTAACCCGGGAAGATGTGTGTGGAGTCTCATTTATGGGGTCACCCCCCGAAGAGGGGTGTAAGCTTGAAACTAAGTTCTCAGCTCTTAGGGTATTACCCCTCCGAAATAATGGTAATGCCCTACGGGATGAGGCCTTATGATGTACCTCCTCAACTACCGAACAACGGTACCGTGACGATAAATGGCAGCGATACCTAAAAATAAAGAGGAGTAAAGATGAATAAAGATGATTAGAGATGAGTAAAGATTAAAGAGAGGAGTTAGGCCTAAGGCGGGGCAAGGACAGCTGCATCGAAGCTATCCCCATTACCCACACTTTAAGTGGGAGATATTCTTCAAAAAAGTTCTGCGATCTCTACCCTACTACTTACGCCTGTTACAAGTCCATAAAACCTTAGTACAATTTATTCTTTTTCTCTCTCATTTTCTCAATCATTTGTTTCAACGTGAAAAATTGATCTACACATCATCTACCACTTCTAAATGCACCTTGATCTTCACCAATTAGTCCCTCAGTCACTCGACGGACTCTTTCAACTAAAATACCAGCATATATTTTCTCTAGAACACTCAATAAACTAATTCCCCTAAATATATCCTACACTTCCCCTTATCCCCTTTACCCTTAAATAAAAGTTATATTACTGCTCTCCTCCAATCCTCTGAGTTTATACCCTGCATAAACGCATTGTTACGCAACTTTCATATTCAGTTAATCGTAATCTCGCCTCCGTTCTTGGTAATTTCACCAGTAATTCCATCTATAACTGCTAAGTTGCCATCTTTCAACTTTCTCACTCTACCCATTACCTCCTTCTTGCTAATTACCTCACCCCAAAAATAAATATTTCTTATAGAACCATCAAACTCACACACATTTACTGTCACCTCTTTATTATTGCAAATGTAATGCAGATTTTCAAAGTGCTCATTGAAAACCCCCCTTCAAATCCATTTTCTCGGTCACGAAAGCATCATGCCTATTAAATATTCTATACAGATTCACCTTACTCTCATTGTTAACCTTTCGCGCCTCCTTACAGAAGAGCTTCCTATTACCTTGTAAGTCCCCATTCATCTTAATTCCAAACTGTTTATTTAAATCATTTTTCTTCTTACATATGCAACCTTTAATCTTCCTTTTTCCTCCTTATACAATTCCAAATTTTTTTTATTAGAGACCTCATCATAAGCTTTTAGCACATTTAACCAAGCCACTTTTTTACTTTTAACCACTTGCATCACCTCCATTCTTCCACCTACTCTTGACATACTTACTTACAACTTTGCCCATCCACATACTTCTCTTGCACTACTCACAAATACTTCCTTCATCTGCATCCAGAAAATTTCAGTTTCATGTTGCTCACAATCAGTTAATTTAATTTCAAGTGCTCTCACAAACTGTCCTTTATTATATTTTTTACTCAACTTCTCATTTTTAATTCTTTTCACCACCATCCTTATTTTTTCCTATACTTCCAAGTTCTCACTAACTTAATCTTACGTTTAAAACAGATTAATGTTCTGATATTTTCATTCCCAATCTGCTCACTGATTAAAATTTACTTCCATCACATACATCAACATCTCCTTCTTCACCAACACAAAATCAGTTATACTTTCACTTATATACCATCTCTATCTTTACCAATTCTAATAGATTCATGAATATTCGTGAGCTCGAAGTAAGTATTACTTACACACGTATCTCTCTTCTCACAGAAATTAATCAATCACCTTCCTACCATTCTCATTTTCCCCCGCCACCCCAAAGTTGCCTACTATACCATCCCTTCTTTGATAAATTATCCAACCATTTAGGTCGCCCAATACAATCAATCTGAAGCTCCTATCTCATCCTATTCAAAACTTCATTCAGATTATTCTAAAAAATCGCACTCTTCTCAACATCACCCTCAGATGGACCATGGACCATATGTTGCAACCACACATGCCACAACATTCTCAAACTTAAATTTAACCATTTGAATATTAGTACTCACGCAAACAAAATCTAACATAACTATGTGAAGCAGATCACTCATTAGAATCGCAACTCTTTCTCTCCCCTTCTAATTCCTCTCCACTCCAACACACACATATTTCCCACCACACCCGTTTTCACCGCTTCCTTTAATCTTTAAGTCGCAGCAAGCAAAGCAAATTTGCCCTTTCTAAATACATCTATCACCTTTCTCCACTCCTCATCATTTCTTCCTCTAACATTACATGTACTCAATACGATCTCCGAAAGATACAAGGTCACTACCTTATTCAGGTCCTGTTTAAGCATACCTAGCAAGAGATAGGTGGAAGTTTTCTGTCAACCCAACAATTACCACTATTTCTTTAGTCGCCTTCTACAACCCGCAGAACATATGCTGTGAGAATCTTTCTTCCATACAGACAAGAAATATAGGAGAGGTGCTATCTTAATAGTAATCTACGTATTTTATGGTCTCTTTGTGATTCGGAGAGTCTACTCCCGTGTAAGAAGAAAAGGGATATGAGAGCAAGAGGGGCGAACCATTGGGCATTGGAGTTTCACGGGATATACTCTCCATCACTATTGCCGCATGGTAATCCCATGGTATCGAGAGAGCTACTGACTCCCTCTGTTCTTTTAGTCGTCCCATATGACACGTAAAAAATACGGTATGGATACTCTCACATCTCTACATAGATGCCTGTCCTATCAATCAATTGATGGTCTTAACCCTTGTTTGACCATGATATTTGATAATATATATATATATATTTATATATATATATTATGTTATAATATATATATAGTATATATATATATGACTTTAGACCTAAATATATTGTATGTGACCAAAGTATTATTTATTTACTATCTATTAGGGTTCATAAATATATATGGTATGTATATTGACATAATATATATTTTTGGTACAGCGCATATACGTACATATATATTATATATTATATAATTATTTATATGATGATATATATATATATATATATATATATATATATATATATATATATATATATTATATATAATTATATATATATATATTTATATATATATTTTATATATATTATATATAAATATATATGCACCTTACGTATATATATATATCACCTCACTTATATAATATATATACTATACTATATCATCACATACAATATACTATAGTATTACACATATATTATATATTTATATACTAGTATATAGTATATATACTATATATATATCAATTATATAATATATATAATACAATATATATATAATTACTAACGTATACAGGCGAGCTATAGCTAATCTAAACTCGAACACAACCTTTCACTTTGAAAACTAAACTATTATATATATATATATATTATATATATATATATAATTTAAATATATTAATTATACATATATATATTATATATAATAATATATATATATATTAATATATATATATATTATATATATATATATATTATAAATATATATATATATATATAATAATATATTATATATATATATAATATATTATATATATATATATAATAGTATCACGTCATATATATAGCTTAGTTACGCAACACAATACTAATTTTATCAAAAGTTATCACTCAAAGATTTAATATATCTATATATCATATATATAATTAATATATATATATATCATAATATATATATATATAATATAATATTATTATATTACTAATAATATATATTAATATAATATATATGATCACTTATATAAATCAGTAACTCTTAATACACTATACTAGAGAGCTTCAACACTAAGCATATATATATACAATTATAATAGTATATTAATGAATATATATTGCACTTATATATCAGCATTTTTAACATCATTATATATATATGGTAATCTATGGTTTAGCACGTCATCAATCGCTCCAGCATCGTTGAAACTACCACTCGAAACAACATTGATTTAAATTTTTAAATAAGTGATTGTCAACAATTCAGTAGGGAATGTCACATTATGCATGAGAGTTTGCCAGCATCTGCTATTTATTTTTGGCAGGTCAATAGGGTTACTAATATTTATGTATCACTCAATATACCTACACTTTAAAATAATTATATTGGTATGAGGTACGCACATTATATATTATATATATATATATATACTATATATATACCTTATATTATTATATATTATTTACGGTATATAATCACAAGTAACTCAATTATAACATATTTTATTATATACACACACCTATATAAATATATACGTATACCTCTAATGTTATTCCAGCTAAAAGTGCTAAATATTTACTTACGTAATAGAAATTATATATATATTATATACTATGATAATAATTTTTATCTATAGGTATATAATATATATATATATATATTATATCTAACTCCTTATTATATTTATACTATATATTTATATATATATGAGAAATAGTATATCAATATTTTATTATAATATATTAGCCTTACTATAATATATATATATATACTTTGATGGCCATATATATATATATATATATATATATATCTAATATATGGTTAAATTGCGTTTTAGGATCGCTCACGCTCCCCGTCGGTTGATAATCGAAAACATTGAATTTTTTTATAAAGGATTGTCAATAAATTCAGTGGGATGTAAAGCAAATTTTGCAGCATCGAATTATTTTTGGCCTCATATACTATATATTTTGGTATCCCTAAACTGTTGCTACTGAGATATGTTTATAATACATTATGATGTGAGATTGACCCAACTTTAATTATTTTATGTTGTATTTATGTGTCATATTATTTAGTTTATAAATATATCTTTATATATATATATATATATATATAATATATATATATATATATCATATAGCATATAGCAAGAAATACATGGCTATATATTCACAGCTTATATTATGTAATATATTATATAGGGATCAAATATACTTATATATATGATGTGACTATTAGAAGTGATATTATGTAGCTCACGCGTGATAACATGAACAGTGATTCTTCTTCATTTGTGAAAGGATTAGACCATATATATTATTGTATATAACGTATTTATATTTATATATGTTATTATAGGTATCTTTATGTATGACTTATATCAGTAATTTTAATATTATATGATTTATATTATGAGTTATAATTTAGTCATAATATCTTATTATGATAGTTATATAATAGATTTCATACAGATTATTATTCATAGTATATGTGAATTATTCTAATTTTCATTATATATTATATATATTATATAGATTATATATACATTTAGTAATAGTATATATTATTTTATATATATATATATATTTAATATGATATATGAGTTAGTGCGTTATGATAGTATGATGATGACAGTATAAGTTAGATGTTATTTTATAGTGATGACCAATAATATATTATATATATATATTTATATTAATATATATATATATATAGATGTGACGTCTTATTATTATTAGAGTATATATATATATATATAAATATATATATTATATATATATATAATATATATATATATATTATATAGTATATATATAATAATATGCCAATAATATAAAGTGAGTAGCTCAAATATGAGACGAAAATAATTATATGTTGTAGCCCCTATTGACCTATAATATATAATATATATATATATATATTAGTTAGGCCATATAAATATATATATATATATCTATATATAAATATCTATATATATTATATAATATGATATATATATGATAATAGTGAGCCTATATAATACATATAATATAGATAGACCTAACTGAGTGGTCATACTTTATAATTTTGACACTAAATAATATAGCCATTATATTTTATTAGGTATATACTCCCCTGAGTACCTAAGTATAAATATGAAATATGATATGAAATATTATAATATATTTGATAGGTATGATTATATATATATAATATACTATAGGCTCACTGCCTTAATGGAGTGTATATTATATATAAATGATATGTATATATAGTAATATATAATTATATATAATAGTATATATATATATATATATATTTAATATAGTATAGTAGAATATATCTATAGAATATTAGGATATTGAGAGTATTATATTTCTTGTATATAATAATTAATATTTAATATAATTACTGTAGCTAGATATATATATTATATATTATAATATAATTATATAGCTCCTTAACTTATTAATATATATATACGTATAAATTTTAGTAATTTATATTATTTATAAACATTTTTTCTTATTAATTAATTAAAATATATAATAACACTGAATAATGATATTAATATATATTATATCTATTAATAATATATTATATATATTGAAAGAATATATACTATATCAACATTTATTGTCTGCGGACCCTCTCGATACTGCTATATATATATATATATATATTACTTAAAAGTTGCTTAAATACCGCTAGAGTTTTAGCTAGGTTATGAAAAGTTTTGTTAAGTATAAAGATAAAACTTGTCATAAAAATCCTTAATCGTATACGATAGCTATTGAAGCCAAAACTCTGCATAACGTCGACACCAGGTAGAATAAACACTAGCGGTTACAAGGCCCTAACATATATCTGATATATATATATATATTACTAGTACCTATACTATAAGTTACAATATAAATGAGTTATTATATAAATATATATATAATATATTATATATAATATATATATATAATATATAATTATATATACTCAGTGACACTATACGCGTAACGTACTCAGCTGACAGTAGAATCACTGACAAATATTAATATATATAATCACTTATATATATATATATATATATATATTATAATATATATAATTATATATATCTTATATATATATATATATATATATAGTTACTAGCTACGCGTATATATGGCACGCTACGCTAGAGACGCTAATATATTTATGTGTCCTGAGTCATATATAATATAATATATCCTATAATAATAAGACCTATGCTGAGCGTATGGCTAAGTATATATAATATATTATATAATATATGACATTACGCAGCTAATGAGTATAATATATATAGTCGGCAATAATTTATATATATTATATATTTATATATTTATATATATATACCCTATTAAATATATTATTATTATACCTTATTAATCCATATATATATATGTCACGTACGTTATATAGCGTATAATACCGCAAGTAGTATATATATATAACTCAGTCAATATATATATATATTATATATATTTATCTTTCCATAGTTTATATATATATATATATATATATATATATATATATATATATATATATATATATTATATATATATAATAATAAATATATATAAATATATAATGTAATAATTATAATAGGCGTCTGTTATATATATAATATATACTATATATTATAATATATATTATAATAACTAGAATATATATATATATTAGTATAATTAATATAAATATATATTATTATATATATTTATATATTATATATATATAAATATATATATATATATATTATATATTATATAGTAATAATATCTATTCAATATATAATATATATATATATATATAATAATATATATTATATAAATAGATTAATTTACTTTATTTCTAACATGAATTAACCTCAACTGATCGGCTCACATGCGAGCCAAGCCCTAATTTCACTAGGAAGGTGTTGTTCTCATTAGCTTAACCGACGAGAGCAGGACGTAACCAAGCGTCACTAGGAAGAATAGTCACATTCTCCCACGCCGACAGGTTGAGAATTAATCTATCCTGTTGTATAAACCCCACAGCTAACTCATAGTTTATTGTCGATGTACGATGCCTCACTATCCTTAAAATATAGGATGAGAGAGGAGCGCTTCTAAGTGTAAAATAATATAAAAATAAAAGCATAATACGTAAATACATAAAACTGTACGATGAGTATTGTTCGTACACCTAACTACATATATACATAACAATAAACTAACCCACTATTTATTAAGGTAGATTTATAGTTAAATATTATAGTATATATATATATATATATATATGATATTACTTTATTAGTTTTACTGCTTTTAATATCATTATATATATATATATAGCTTAATATATATATATATAGCTTCACACTTATTGCATTATATATATATATTAACTTATATATACATATATATATAGCTATTTATCAATGGAAAGTTGTACAATAACAATATCATAATATATATTATATATTTATTTATATCGTACTTGACTATTAATAATCATTATGGACTATATATATATTTAATATGCATTCATAAATATTATATTATAGCTAATAATATATATATATATTTATCAATATATATATATTATACTGATATTTATATAATAATTATATATATAGTACTAAGTCTATATCCTTAGCATTTTCATCATCTCTCCCAGGAAAAGTGTCGATATCAACCGTCAGTGGAACGGAGGCTTTCTGGTATATCATACATTGACTTTCAATAGAGATGAACGCCTGATATCATCTTGACTGTGCCTTCCAGAACCAGAAGAATGAGCTTGACAGTACATTGTACTGCTCAAGCTCAAGTTCTGTGACTGTTTTTGGAAGGAGAACAGTCAAGATGAATTATCAGTCAATCATGTATAGGTGCATATATGATTAATCGGGGCTAAGCTTGTTCCCACTGACAGGGTGATAGCTACCTTCTCTGAGGAGATGATGAAAATGAAGCGCATAGAAGAACTTTATACACTCTATGATTTTACTATATATAAGCATTATTTAATATAATATTATTATTAATTTTTTTTTTTTAACACTATATATATTATATATAGCTTTATATATATATATATAAATACTTACGTTAATTATATAATTATTATAATTATAACATTAGAATTACAATTATAAAGTGCAAGTAAATATATATTACAGTATATTAATATATATATATATAATATTCAATAGAGGTGTTATATACCTATATATTAAAGGGATATTTTTAATAATGTTAATGTACTTTTGTTTTAATATATACAATATATATATACATAGTGGTTTATTTTATTTAGGTTATGTATATGTATTTATGTATGTATATATGTATTATCGTTATCGTACTATATTACAGTATGTATTTACGTATATGCATTTTTTGAGTATTTTATTTATACATACAAAAGCTCGCCCGATAGCTCATTGTAGAGACTTGCAAAAAAAGGGAAGGGTTCTAGGTTTGAATGCTTATATACCAAAGCGCGCTCTCTTGGTTCCTTTACTGAGTTATTTCAAAAGGCTTTTAAATCATCCCCACTCATACACGACTTCTTACCTACCCTGTCAGCTTGTATCAGATCTCTTAATGATATCACTTTCTCTGTCTGTAGCTTTTACTTTCCATTCTCTCTTTGTGCTTTTCCAAACCGAGAGGTCAGTAAAGCCTTGGTCAGTAAAAATCCGATATCCCAATGGTCATTCTTGTTCTTCTGAGTTTACTTAAAGCAAATATATATGAGGGCTGCGTTTGCTAGGGTTTTCTCACAGCTCTGTGCCTCTTTAATTGAACTGTAATATTCTCTACTTCGACCACCTCAAAATACAGTATTTTCTTATCGAGTTAGATTTAAATGTTATCAAAGACAAATTTTCCAAATTTCATTTTGGTTTAGTCATATAGAAATTATCATTTAGTTTTTTTATATTTGTTTTTATAATTATTTTTTAAAGTAGAAAGTGAAAAATTGATATAAATTTTTATTAGTTAAAAAATTTTGTTACCTTTTTTTACAATTTCAATTTTTGTAATTATAAATAATTATTTAATTTATATATTTTTTCAGATATTTGTTATTTAAATATAATTTTTCCCTTTTTATTATAAAATATAAATTATATAATATTATTCGTCTATAACTTGTATCAAACTCTCAGATCTATTAATAACAGCAGGAAGTTTTTTCGTTATATGCAAGCATTTCATTATTTCTATTATATCAGGGAATACTTTCGAACGAATTATTTTGACTTAGAAATAAATTTAAAAAAATAGTGGAAATATTTAAAAAAATAGGTTTCAATTTCGTTTTTTCGTTGAATTATAAATATTTTAATTTTTTTAATTATTAATTTAAAATACTAATAGTTGGTATTTACATTGATTATTTGAATTACATTATTTTTAAATTATTTTTAGATAAAAATAATTATAGTTACATTATGTTTATATTCATTGTTACCATTAATGATTATTATTAGAGTTTTGTTATTAATCATATTATTATCTTCTATATATAATTATTTTAATTCAAAGTATTATTTAATTATTAATTAGCTTTAATTTTAATCTATCTTGATAAATATTGTTAGTAAACTATTTTAATTTCTCTTAATATATTATTCAACTTTAATTATTATTATTATTATGTGATTATTTATTTGAATATTAAAGTATAACTAATCTATTTTATTATCCGATAAGATTATTATATATTATTATTATTATATATTTTATAATTAATAGGACCTATTATTATAATGATTATTATTATTCACTCTGTTTGCTTCACTAGCACTATGTATCTTATTGTAAATGCTGAGTTGATCCTATTAATTATCAATTATGGATAATTAATATGTATGTGTATTAAAATTTTTATTTAATATTCTCAATTATTCTGTTATTATTATTATTAATTAAAATATTATGAATTTATCATATTATTTTATTATTAAATATAATTATTATGACGTTATTAAATTATTTATTATTATTGAGTATATTTTTTTATTTTTTAATCTCCTTTGACTCATTCATTATTATTCATGTATTAAATTAAAATATTATATTAAATTACTTCTTTCTAATATATTGTTTATTATTTTTAGTTGATTATTGTTATTATAACTATGCGGTAATAAAATTTATAAATCATTAGTATTATTGTTCATTTAATTTTTAAAAATATCAATTTCATATAGTGCTTTGTTTTGTAATTTATTATTATCATTATATGAAGTTATTGTATTTTATCATTTTCAGTTTTAACGGGAATATCGTATATAAATTTTTTTTTCTGTGAAGTTTTACATTTATTTAATGTAGTTTTATTTCAACTATTATTTACTGACTGGATAATATACAATTTTTGGGAGTATTTTTGTGTATCAATTAAAAATAATTTCATAACCCTCCTGGACCCTCGAGTGAAATAATCAGTATCGGGTATTAGAAGATGAAATGAATAGAATAATATATTATAAAAATTAAAGTGTCAATAAATCTATATTAATATTTATATTATATTATTATAATATAAAAATTACGCGAATTTATAAGCAGGAACACTTTTTTAACTCTTCACCAATATTTATATTATTTCTAGTAAAAAAAGCTCGCGTTGACTAGTATCTACGAATTGTTTAATTCTCATCACGAACACAAAAGTGAACTGCTTGCTCTACAATACACTTAAGAGTTCGCTAAACAGACGTGTTTTCTATTGGCAACAATACATTATAACAAAGCACATTTGCCAACCTCCAGAAACCTATTCCTGAATAAATCTTTTTCGAATTTTCTCCACACCTTCTTAGCTAAGTTTTTGCATTGGTGCTATTCTTGCTGTTTCACTTCCTTTATATATTAAAGTTATAATATTAGATTATCTTATATTATATAATAAACTCACATAGCACATATATTTATATATAATATATATCATATATATATTTTATGGTACTCACATGTAATATATATATATTACATAATAATAATTAAAAATAAATAATATATATACTATAAATATATACAATAAAAGGCGAATAAAAATGCTTAAAACCGACACGATACTTAAGATATGATATGTAAGACAAATTTTATAGCTTATTAACAACAACTAAAATTCTCATATTTAAATGTTTATTTTTTATCACAAAAAATTATTCCAATGAAAGAAATGGATTCACATATACATAAATCACATAGAATTTATGCAAAAATATGGTTATACCAAAGAGTGGCAAAATATCCAAAAAAGAGCAAAAATTAATATTTTGTCACTCACGCAAATGAAAAATGTGACATCCGTGCTGCTAAACGCTTTATATCAAAAAAGGAGCTGAGAGAACGCAGAATTGAAGAGTTTACTTCAATCCCCCACGGTTATTTGATTGTGTGAGAGCTTCATCCTCCAATAAAACACGCAGCAGCCACGAGCCCAACACGCAAGCTATGCTCGCAGTCCGCGAACTCGAATCACATGGTGCGTATTTTACTGTTTTGTTTATACTCGGCTGATAGACTATATAATACACTTTATTTATAACTACCCTATTATATTATATGAGTATATAAATATTGCTGTATATTTACTTATGCCTATATATATATATATTATATATATAAATATATATATATATATATAAATATTATTATATATGTTTGTCATACCAATAAGTAATATATGTATATATACTCACTTATATGATTATGACAATATATATAAATTATATTATAATTTTAGTTATATATTATATAATAATATTATATATATATATATATATATATATTATATATCATATTATAGTATAATATATATAATATATATATATCTTATATTAAAAATATAAAATATTTTATATAAAGTATAGCTTGAATAAATCACTAGTTTAGAGAATATAAAACCGTAAATCATTATATAATATTATCAGGAAATGTAAACATTTTGCCGCCAAAGTAAAAATAGCTGAAAAATAAATATTCAAATATAACATTCAGAATAAATAAATAAATATGTATAGTATATTATATGATATATATAAATATATAGTCTTATTATATTATAATATATATTTTATAATAATATATATCGTTATAAATATATAAGTATAGTATAAATATAGTTATTCCTTTATATAATAACAATATAGTATATATATATATATATATATATATATATATATATATATCTATTAATACCTCAGTAATAGTGTTATAGCAGTCGATATTTGGCCAAATGAAATTTTTGTATTTGTTACCGTCGTTGAGGCATTTATATTTTCGTCTTGCTTCTGCAAGAATTTGGTTATGTAAAATTTAATGTAGAGCCAAATTTCAATTAAATTGTAGATGCTGGTTCGTTCGCGCACATATTTATCAATATCAGGTTTTTTATAATATGCTCAAATAATGTGAACTAGTTGAAATATATTAATAGTGCAAAAATGGACAATCAAGACGATAATAAATAATACTTACCAAATTTAAAAAAAACACCCTTTAGCAGAAGAAAGAAATGAAGTCGCTGAGAAAAAAAACGCCGATTGATAAAAATGGGCGACGCATTACGATATTTAATTCTAAAGTAGGAAACAGATATTTTATGACAGATGGTAGAAAAATTGATTGGACTTTGTGGGAGTATTTTGGTAATGAAAAACTTTTATTGCTTGCCGTTTGTTATTCCAACCAAAGACAAGCCATTCATGGACTGATACAGGAAACTCTAATTTTAGAAAATATATTAAGTGATTCAAAGCATCATGCTAAGTCTCACGGCCATTTGGAAAGCTCTATAAGTGCCTAAAGTCTTTTGGTGATGTCAATATCGAATGTGCTATCAATATAGATCAGTTCAGATAGAGAGAGACAATCATAATAAGCTTGTAAGAAAATAGAGATTACCAGAATCGAATTAATTTACTGCTATTCTTTTATATCTCTGTGAGAAGAGTTATCCCCAGTACTAGTAAGGTCACGAATGGAAAGGAAGTTAATATTAGTTTAAAAATAAGGAATTAAATCGGGAACTGTTAAGGCTCCACTATTGATTAGCAGAAATGGACAAAGTTGGTGTATTTGTCGATCTCACAACGATATTATAGCATAAAAGAAAATTCACATCAATTTCACAAGGAGTCTCTAAGTAACTTCTTCAGAATGACATAATATTTGCTAATTGATAAACTGGTTGGCTGTTAGTTGGTTGGCAGCGGTACGCTTCCATATAATCCCGAGTATGAAAGATAAATGAAGGTATAAGATTTTACTAAGATAGAGGCAGCCACCTTGTAGCAGATTTATTATTCTGTGCAAGCAATGATCAGACTTCGCCTAACCAAGGAACTTCATTGTGGTACACATCCATGCAACCTCAATATGGAGCAATGGTTACAATTGGCCCAGGCACCTTGCGGGCAAAATCCACAATCATAGTTTTTCATTCCATTCTCCCCCATATACGGCAGCGATATTACAGCCCAATTGCATTTAGCATTTACAGTAACTCTTTCACATGCAGCTAAGGCAACAAGGGCTGGAATAGCGATCAGAATCGCTTAATAGCCTTAGTGAACGATTACATTATCTTTTCAGCAGGCCTCTAACTCATAGCTTATATGAATCCTAAAGTTGAAAGATAAACTAAAATACCGTAGAAAAGTTGTATCAATGTAATATTAAATTTCAGGGAAGGAAACATTAAGAGCAGGTTAGCCATTTATGAAGGTTAAAACGCATCTTATACGCAATGATGCTCAATAGGTTTATTATGAATTTAGTGAAGGTGCAGCAAGTTGATAGATTTCTTTAATAGACTGCACAAACCTAGCAGTGCTATTAGGGGCCGACACATTATTATCGGTTTTTCAAAAAATTCAAATTTTCAACAAAAGGTAATATTGTAAAAAAAAATAAAAAATTTAAATGATGATAAAAAAGATAGTCATTTATTTGGGCTGCTTATATAGATGGGTTGTTGTATACATGATTTATTACTACTGTTGTTTAATAAGGCAGTTTGGAGCCCACCTTTTGCATGAATGATGCTTTAATACGTCTTGGCATGCCAGTGGATCCAAAGTTCTGCACATTTCTTGAATTCGCAGAAGATAACAGAAAAACAAACTTCAATAAGAGCGTTCTAAAATTATTAAGTGTTGTTGTTTGGTCAGTTAACAGGACGCGCATTGTTTATGTATTTTCATATGAACCTTGAGTATGGGTGCTGTGCACTGGCATAGAGACTCTCTTATTTAAAGGGTATGTCATGTCTGGAGAAGATTCTTGTCGGCAGGCCGCGATAAGGGACCCCAGCACCTGAACGCTCATTTTCTGCTGTGGCACCATTTCTTCACCGATTTTGCAGTATGGCATGAGGCAGAGTCTTGTTGAAGAATAATACCAATGGGGACTGTTTTTCTCACACATTAGCCATGCCTTAATTTGAGGTACAATACGGCACCTTTAAGTACCTCTATTGTACTGCATAAAAATTGGTCCATTGGTTTCGCATCAACTAATGTGTAATACGGCTTGTTCCAATGCACAGAAATAGCGTTCCCCCGACACGCAATTGATTTTTTGTTGGAAATAAATTTAATTGTTGTTGCTTCAGAGCATTGAGCTAGAGAATTGCTTCTACCAGTCTTCAAGTTTCGAAGCAGTCTGAAAAAAATACACGGTCTATAGAGTCCACTTATTTCATTTTTTCATGTGGCGTGATGGTTGATTCGTCAGAGAAGACTACCTGCAATGAAAACAAGAAAATAATACAGTTCATTACAGTCAAGGAACTAACTAGCTCCTACATGAATATAAATAGATGATACAGTACAGTTTAAAAAATACTTGTCACAGATACTGTAACCAGAAAATATTCCTATATCCAGCTAATAAATTATTTTTATGGTGCACGCACATAACTCCTTTAATTGTCGCAATCGGTATAATAACAAAGTTTAAACTATAGATGTGTCATTCTTACCTTTTCCCATTGCTCGGAAGTCCACTCAACATGGTTCTTAGGCCAGGCATGAACGTGTCTTCATTGCATCATCTCTGTAAGTCGAAGGCTTCTTCTCGGCGATACGCTTTCAAATCGTCAATTTTCTTCCAAAAAAGCGCTCTGTTCAGCTGTTACTTCTGGGCATGGGGGGCTGCTTGCCCTAACTAACTTAGTGTGTAAGCAAAATCACCAAGAGAAAAATACAGTGGTTTAAGTTCTATAAATATCGGGCAAGAATAAGCACTGCTCTCTCGCAGCCAGTTGTCAAAGAAATTCCTGTTTTGCAAGTTAATCTTCTGTAAGGTCAAGAGGCCTGCTTTTTATTATCTTTCTATCCATTCTGGGAGTTGTTTTACGTTTCCGACCACATTTTCCAACCCTACTCGAGTTCAAATTTTGACTGTTTTCCATTTTTTTCTTTTTAATATTGCTAACTGATTGAGTTGATACATTCAATTTTTGGGCTATTTTCTTTCTGTTTTAGCGTAGCCTACACTTAATAGAAAACATTTATTTGTCGGCAACTTTTGCGTGGACTTCAAGTCTTAATTTACGCCTATTATTTCTAGAAGTTTGCTAAATAGACATACGATTTGTTAAAAAATAATTTTATTAAGACAAAGGAGTTTCACTTTTTTATGAATCACATCTGGGTACAATACCATGACTTCCACTTTTATTATACATTTTTACTGATTCTGTAATATTTTGCATCACAAGATAATATTAATTAAATAACAGTCTCCTATACTAGTAGAGTGAGTAATAGTTTTTCAATTTTCTTCAGCGGCTACTAAACATAGACCAACTATATTATACTCAACGAGAATGTTGATATATATTTTCTAGATGATCTTAAATCATGAATGATATTTGCGTTCAGAAATCTGCGTGCGCGCATCTTAATTATCTATTCGTGTGTGTCGCAAGTTAAATTATTCTACAGTTGTGTCGCATGTTGAATTGCTTCACGAGATTTTACTCGATCTGTTAGCTTAGCCTGGCCTGTATTTAAGTTATTCCTCAGTGAATTATAAGTCTCTAAAGTAATTAAATGTTTAAATTAGTGTTGTTATCTGCGTGGCTCGCTTATTGATGTGTATTTTAAAATAAATATGATTGCATAATTTAATAGCACTTTTGTTGACCATCTTGTTTGTTGAAATTTGGAAATTTTTGTCTTCGTGAGAAATATCTCGCATAATATATTGTGCCAAGTTACTGTTAAGTGTAGTACACATTGTTCCAGTATCCCCTACGTATTGTTCCTGCTAAACACAATGCGATATGTTAGATAGTACGAATTGCAGTAAACTTAAGTGAAAAATGAGATCCAAACTTTTAATACAGAAAAAGTCCTCGAGAAGCTTACAACTCTATTAGGTTTATTAGTGGCGCTTAGCAATGCAGTTCATTCTATAGAATATAAGACTTTATTATAGGTTGATATATATTATTTATTAATTATGTATCTATAATTGAAGCCAATTAACTTTGAAATGTTATACAGTATTGACTATGGCCAATTAGTTACATTCGATCGGTAATTGTATGATTATAGAAATCTCGTATAACTATCTATTTGGATCATTATAATTATTTTTGTCGGATTTGATAATAGGGCTGATCTCATCACCGTAAGCTATTGGAAGAATAGGGCCACTGTATAGTTTAAAGTAGAAACCACTCGGAAATGAAAATATCAAATATCAATGAACTCAGTCAGACTATTAATTTCCGCGCCTAGAAACTTTAATCTTAAATACTTAGGCGATAGGCAGCTGACCAGACATTGGATAATAGTCTCGTGCTTTAACCCATAAAACAGCAAATGTAGATCCCTGATTCAATCGTCCATCGCACGGCAGCTTCTTTCTGTTATCACCATCAGTTGTTCAGGATAAATTGATTTAATGCCGCGTTATGTGTCCATCTTTGTTTTTTAGTTTATAAGGCAAGCTGACAGAAAGAAACACGCTTTGTCTTATTCTTGTTCAGGCCCAGACCAGAAGGTGGGTAGATCGAACTTTATTTATAATCATGTATCTAAAAGTATATTACTAAGTTTAGTTGTATATAGCTTGTATTGTATAATAATAGGGAATGTATATTTTAAAGAATCTTTTTCTTTTTGCTTAATTCCGCCTTGTGAACTAATATCACATTTTTGTGATAAATATCCTATACTACTATTTATATATATATATACTAATATATATAATATTATTATAGATGCTAGGTAATAAATTACTATTATATACTATAAGAAAATTATAATATATATATGAGTATTGGTTATTCTATTATTAGTTACTTATATATACATATACTTAATAGAGTTTAGAAGATTTGCTAAGTATTTGGGAATGATATTAAAAAGAAGTCATTCCGTTTGGGTAATTTCTTCAGTCTGAGAATGGATATGTTGGATATTGATGAAAAGGTGATAGCTATGTTCATATATTGACAAATTTTTCCAGGAAACAGGAGCATTTTTCAATAGGAAACTTTTCATTCTCCCCAATAAATCTTGTACAAGAAAATATCCAGTTAAAACTGTAAAAAGCCAATTTACTTTAAATATAGACATATACTTAGTTTGTGTCCTAGAGGAAAGATTTCCACATACGCTTACCGTGTGTCAGTTAGACAACATGGAGGCGAAGGAGTGTAGTTGATAAGTATTACTTCAATCTGAGGGTGCCAAATAGTTTTGGGGGTTTCCTAGGTTGCTTTAAGGTATCCTAATATTGAGAAAAAGAGTTAAAAGCATATTTAGAGGGTGAAAAGGCATTTACTCTACATAAAACTGTAAGTAAAAAAATTTCCGCTAAGCACGGAAAACCATATTCTCCGGCAGCTCGATAGGCATAATGTATTTTCAATTTTTTCGTCCATATTGATGAAGCGATCTTAAGATGACGGGCTTTCAATATATCTTCTTGAGAATTGACGTATACTCCGTTACATGGGTTCAAGTCCATAAGGATAAAAGATCAGATGCATTTGCCGATGCTGTACTTGAATTATAGAGGACGAGACGGAAAACACCTAAATCATTTTGGACCGATTCAGGAATGGAATCCAAGGGTCGAGAGTTTCAGGAGCTGCTCTGGGAGTATGGTATAAGCTATTACAATACATTTTCCGTAAGCAAAGCGGCTATAGTTGAAAGAGTCTAGCGTACTATTAAAGAGCGTAGGCATAGGTATTTTACTAAAATGAATACTTTTAAATGTATTGATATACTGGACACGATCTGGCTTATTCTTATAACAGGTGTTACCATAGAACTATAAAGTCAATTCCTTTAGAAATGTCAAAACTTAGAGTCGTCGTAGAACTCGCCATCTACATGAAAAGAACAAAATAAAAAAGAAATTCAGGAATAAAGGTGAATGACTATGTAAGAGTATCTCGAACCGAAGAAAGGTTTAGAAAAGGGTATGAATCCGGTTTGGGGGACTACTAAGTTTTTAAAAAGTGGCACAATATCCGACATTCAGTCGGATAGTGTTACATGTTATATTATCTGAAAAGATTTTATAACTGGTGAAACAAAATAAAAAGGGGCGGATTTTATAGAACAGAATACCAAAAAGTAAGGTTCAATCCTGTCACTCACCAATACAATAATTGAAAAATATTTAGCGACGAGAGGCAAAGGGAAAAATAAATCAGTATCTGGTGAAATGGAGGGGGTATCCTGCTAAGTTTAAAAACCTTATAAAGCAAGTGAAATTAAGAATAATGATTAATCAGTTGTCATTATAAGCATGGAGGTGTATGCAGCTTTTATTAAACTCTCCGTCTTCAGCATTCGCTTGGATTTAACATCCTGATAATACAACTCCGTCGGATTTTAACAACTGTGTTAATGAATCGCTATACACACTTGAAAGAGAGGTATACGAAGCAGGATTATGTGAAATGATATTAATACAGACAAATGAAAGCGGTGCACAAGCCTCACAATCTATTCTGGATGTTGGCTGTACAGAAGTGTAGAAGTGTGTTGTAATACTATAATTCAGAGTGAAAGATCCTCGTGATCTGGCCTAGGTCCAGGATTGGCACAAAAAGAATACTTCTTTGAAGAATTTACTTTTCGGAGGTCATATTTTAAATCAGGGCGAAGGTCATATTTTAAGTCGGGGCCTGCTATTTTCAGTCATTTAAACGGTTCTCCCTTTGATAATGAGTATTATGGTGTAAAGGATCTGGATAGGGCAAAACTGAATATGCGTAGTCCTATGACGATAAGTAATAATAATCTTTAAGATCAAAAGTAAGGTGTATAAACGCTGCGAGACCGTCGATATGTTTTTTCTCCGACGTTCACCAATGGCAGGCGTCAAGCATATTCGTAAACAGTGATGCTGAGCTGTGATATACTTCATGGATATCCCCACTATGTTGAAAGAGAGTTATACTATCTGTTGAAGAATAAACGCCTTGACTTGGCATAACAAAAGACGAGCGCAGACCGAGTAGCTGCATTAATAGTCTGTGCCCATCGGCGAGATGCTCAACACCCAGGTTGAGGCTTATGTATATATAATAACAAAAATAATTGATGCATTCATATGTATAGGTAATACTAAAGCTTCTTTATTAAGAGTAGTATATTTTCCCGCCAAAGAGAGTAAAGTTATAAAATTCCCTAATGTTCATTATCTAGGCCTCTGAATAGATCAAAAATTTGACTCTGTACGAGTGCATATAAAAGATGTAGAAGGAAATCCGTTCCCGTTTACATACGGCGAATTGTTATGCAAAGTTCATAATAGAAAAGAAGCAGATGCAGTAATTACAGGATAATGTGAATATATTATAAGATATCTTTTGGGTTTTGGTTGTTTTGGGTGTAGTGTCAGATATATTTTTCATTCCTTAACATACTCTCACAGTGTAAAAGATAGTATAATAGGAAGAAAGATACTCCGCTTGTAATAATGGCCGAAAAAAAGTGGTATTCAGGGGAACAATAAATGCCCTAAAGGAGGGGGTATGGTCTTGGTGGATTGTTTGCGGCTTGTACGGCTGTGAGAAGCGCAAGGCCTCTACTCAAGAAAGGTGGGGAATATATAGGTAATAAAAAGGCTTAGTAGTAACAGTTTGCATACTATTTCATAAGATATTGCTGGGGGCAGGAAATGAAATCCTCGTACAGGCATTAAAAATGTACGTTATAGCCGAATGTTTAGATGAGAATTTGGAATGATGTTAGCGTAAAATAAGACGTAAAATGTCAGGTCAAGGTCAAGGGACCAAGAAGATTGTCATAAGAAAATGAGCTAAAGCGGCCAAAAACGCTCTAAAGGAAATAATGTGTTGATGTAATTGGCTATTAATTACTAAACTGATAACTTTATAGCGATGTGGTGTATAATAATAGGTTTTTCAATGAAAATGTTCATTAGGCTATTTTTTGAAATGGACGAAGATGCATTTCCTTGCCTTCTAGTCGGCTGGATTGTTGTAAGAGTGAATTGGATCTGCTTCTCGCGTGAACCCTAACACAGATTAGCGTTAAGCCGAGTCCAAGCTTATCAGTATTAATCCTTTGCATTCAATTACCCCAATACAGATGTTTCTCTAGAGTTCAATATTCCAGGGACCTTCAACAACCACTGATCCCATCTAATGTGTTTTATATGTAAAAACGAAATTGACAAACCCTGATGGTACAGATCTTCCTTCGGGTGATGACCATATAGTATAGACAGAATCAAATTTCTGTATACATGTTTCACGCAGGTTGAAGTCTATGCTTCAAGCGAACTTCACTAGGGGGCGTCAGCGCTAATATCGCTTATAGACAAGCTATATAGAACATATTGTTAAATTATTCAGACGACGCTAAACAATCTGCATCTCCATCATGTGGTCTTTAGCAGTTTCAATAGATGAAGCTGGTAAAAAAAACATATAACGATAGAAGGCGCCTAAGTCATAATAATACTTATGAATTTTTAGGTCGATTAAATGCGCTGATATCTTCTGCTCTAGGAAAGACTCATTTATCTATCTGTAGGATACTAGAATCATTTTATCGCCTCAAATCTGAAATTTGCTTCTTAAAATAAAAAGGTAATGCCTACTGCTACAGGCTGTATCGCAGAAACCTGTTTTTCAAAGCTGGCTGGAGGCCTTATCTCTATGATTAGGAAAAGTGAAATTATCGGCGTCACAGCGGCATTTGGAAATTGAAAATTCGCTTTTGAATACTAAAGCAAAGTACCCTATCAGCTATTAAGAGAGTTGAAGCCAAGATATTTAATTTCACTCAAGGATTATCGAGTATCAATATCCCGCTAACATTGTGAACGGAAATTTAGCTCAGAAAGTAATAATATGAAATTCGTGAGACATGAAGCCTACTCCGCGGGAATTATAAAAAGTCACCCTATAAATTGACACCCACCTTTCGGTCTTAGGGGTATTAGTTTACATGTGAATGTGGACTGCCTCAGGGACGTGATTATGAAATGTTATATAATACACCGGAGACCTATCTCTCTGTACTTGTCCTTTTTTTTACGCTTTAATAGCCAATACTGTAATCATGTAATGATAGGTCGGGACAGGTTTAAAATGCTTAGGAAGAATACGCAAAGAAATAGTAATTTATACGCCTATGATCTTCCTGCAGACCTTTCAGCTTGTATCGCCTATCATTTAAACATTTTGAGAAAGGGCACTTAGGAACTAAGTCTCTTCTTTTGGATCAAGTCTATCAATCGGGCCCATCACTGGTAGTTGTCTATCTTGAGGGGCATCTCCTCAACTCATTGATAATTGACAGATAGATACGCAACGTAGCTTTTGAATTATTAAATGATGAATGAAGAGGAATAGAAATGCAGTGTTTAAAAATGAGCCTAGGCTCGCTTTTTAAGGAGTGTTTTGCTATTAACGAAATAGAACTTGTAAAGTTGGCGAAGGATATTGCTTCATATTCAATACATTGCCGCGTCACTACATTACTTCAACAGGACATTGGATTTCCGTTTATTGAGCAAAAAACGATACTGTGTTCACGATAAAGTTGAGCTTCTTTGAAACTTAAAATTTATTTGAATAATCATTATATTAGCCTTATTTTAAATATATCTAATGTAAGTTATGTAAAAACTATGTCTTAACCCATTCAACCCTTATATTCCAATTATGTGGAGTCTATTGTATTTAATTTCATTATATGTTTTTTAAATAATGTATTGTTTTATATAAACTTGTAAATAGGTATTGTGATTGCTAAAAATTTGTAATTGTCAGTGTTTATTAGTTTTCTGATTATGTAATAAATCGCTTAAAATGAAACGCGAATTTTACTTTCGCCTTAAAAACTCCATATATATGAAGTTTTTAATAAATTTTTTTACTAAATTTATTAAAATATCAAATGTTTATATGAAACTCTGTGTGTTTTTATTCTTATACACTTACAATTTAAAATAAAAAGTGATTTAACAACAATAAAAATAGAAATAATAAAATTAATATAAATAAAAGTATTAAAAAATAAAATATATAAAAAGAAAAGCATAATGTTAATAAATATATGAGTTAAAACGTAAGCAGATAGAGTAAAACGTAAAGGTAGTGAGTTAAAGTGCAGTAAAGGCATGAGAGTTAAAGCAGTAAAGCATAGAGTTAAAGCAGTAAAAGCAGTAAAACAAAGCATACTAATCCGCTTAGGTAGCAGGCTGTTTGATTATCTGATTTACTGCTTTAAGGTATGTAATTGTAATAAATATGTGAGTTAAAGCATGTAAAACATGTGATGTTAAAGCGTAAAACATGAGTTAAAAGCAGTAAAGGCAATAAAACCAAAAGGCATAATAATTCCCCAGGTATTAGGTAAATAAAAACACTCTATTGAGTTTAGGCTGATATTATGCTTTAAGGTATGTAATGCAAAAAAAAAAAAAATATGAGTTAAAGGCAGTAAGCAGTGAGTTAAAGCAGTAAGCAGTGAGTTAAAGCAGTAAAGCATAAAACAAAAGCATACTAAATCCCTTAGGTGTTAGGTAACACTTTATATGATTTAGGGCGATTTACTGGGGCTTTAAAAGGTATGCTAAAGTATAGGATGTTTTTTTTAATAAAATGTTCGTACCTCACGGGTTTACTTTGAATCTTTTCTGCATTGTATACTTTAATTGAACTTGCCATAATTTTTACATTGGATTTATCATATACCTTACCGTACACGCGGGAAATTTGCGTCTGCGGACGCACGCGGCGGTGTTACGTGGCGACTATTGGGGCGGGCCTGCGGCGCGGCGCGGGGCGGTGACGCGGACGATTGCGCCTGCGGCGGGCGCACGCGGCGACGGCAACATTGCGCCTGCGGGCGCACATGCTGGCGGTTCCACGTCGCGACGGGGCTCACCTGCGACGTGGACTCTGAAACGTTTGCGGTCACTGTCTCAAATGTGTAGCTCTTTAGATATATAATGTACTATCTCGTGTTATAAAGTGTTAGAAAGAAGTACTAAACTCGTAGTAGGTGAAGGCTTCTAGCAGATTGTTAGTAACACGCAATCGATTCCTCATACCTTATACCTAGCGGGGTAGACACCCATATTAGGGGCTATTCTAGGCTCAGGAAGGCTAGAAAAAGGCTTGAAAAAAGTGGCAGCTCAGTTGGCACTATGTGGCCAGGCTCACTTGGCAGCTATGTGGCACTTCATTTGCAGGCTCATTGGGCATCTCAAGTGGCACTTCAATTGGCACTTGCACTTGGCACTGCCACGCTGGCACTCATCTAATACTCAATAGAACACTATCTTCTATTCACTAGATACTTCTTACGTTGATTGGAAGCCATTAAAGTTGAGGCATCATAAATCTGAGTCATCCAAGCTGAACCAACAATATAGGTACCATCAAGGATGACACCATCAAAGTTGATGGCATAAAAGTTGAGGCCATCAAAAGTTGAGTGCCATCAACAAGGTGAGGGGCATCAAAAAGCTGGGGCATTAAAGTTGAGGCATCAAAGGTTGTGGGCATCAAAGTTGAGGCATGCAAAGCTAGGCATTAAATGTAGCCGGTAGATTCAAAAGGGTTGACGCGACAAAATTTGGATTCTCAAAATTGTCCCCTGGCTGGAAGACCAAAGGGTTGGTGGAAAAATTAGGTCTGCCGAAAAAAAATTAGGATGGGCCAAAAATTAGGGTGGTCAAATTGGAACCCATGGAAGACCAATAGAGGATTGTCGTGTGTTTGTACGTTGTGTATAAGTGTAATGTAAGTGTCTATGTATCTATGGATGAGTGTAAGTGTCATAGTGAATGTATGTATTATATCAGTGTAAGTGTGTGTGTGTGTGTGCGCGCGCGGCATTTATTCTTAGTTAATATGTGTGGCTGCTCTGCGCGTGTAGTAGATGTGACCGAAATATGTGACGGGTGGGGGAAACAGTGGTCAACAAAAATTACAGGCGTGGCCAAAATTGACGCCATGGTTCTGGGCAAGGTCATGGCGCGAAATTATGTGTCAAAACAAGGTTAAGACATCAAAAAATAGGGCTAGAGTTAGCCCTAAAAGGGTGGCCAAATTAGGGCGCGTGGGCAAAAATGACCATGGAAGGTACAAAGGGTTGTCGAAAAAATTAGGGTGGGGTAGCCGTGCATACGGTTGCTTGCGGCACCTTTGGCGAATCCTTACTTGCGAAGGCGTTGGCAAAATTAGCGGTTGCCGAAGAAAATTAGGGTTGCAAAAAGTTAGGGGGTTGCCAAAAAAACTTTACCGCTGGGACGCAAAAATGACCCATGGAAGACGAAAGGGTTGGTAGAAAAAAGGTCAAGGCCAAATAAGGTCAAGGCCAGAAAAGGTCAAGGTCAGGTAAAAATTCGAGCTCAAAATAAAGGTCACGTCAAAAAGGTCAGGCGCAGGTAAAAAAAATTTAGGTCCAAATTTATAAAGGTTTATACTTATATATACTAATATAGCGGTATAATATAGTATATTGTATATATAATATATATATTAGTATAGTATATATTATAAATAATATATATAGTAAGATTATATATATTAGTTTTTATATATATATATATATATAATAAGTATGATATATAATTATAATATAATAAGGTATTATATAACGGATCATAATCGAAATCTATATAGTATATAATATATAAATATAATCTCTTCCAAATAAAACTTGAACTCTACATATATATGATATATACATATATATATAATATATACATTTATTATATATATATATA
>JABUQX010008462.1:0-12500 GCA_015478945.1 Trachelipus rathkii
ATGTCCTTTTTGAATATCTTAACTACTTCTCATGAGACTGTTTATTCTTCTCATCCAAATACTGAGGTCCTCTATTGGGAGATTTCAATGTACACACACTGAATTAGTTGGGGTCCTCTCAACTGATTTAGGTGGGGAGGAGGCGCCGAATCATTCAAAATTCTCAACGATCTGGAGCAATTAAGTTCTCAGCAAGACACGAGCACCACGGGATACGAGTAGTTCCGGGGAATCTGTGGCCGAACAAATTCTAACAGCAGGACTGCTTATGTTCACCAATAGTAACTTCTATCTATAAATATCAAAACTTTCGCTCCTATTGAGTAATTGAACACAACCTTGTTCTCTTAATTTAAATACTTTTTCTCCAACAGCTATCTGCCCTAACTCGTTTTTTCCTGGCATTTGATCTGGGCCGATTGGGGGGCCGTGGCCGTCGTTTCCTTCTACGCTACTTTAATTGGAAAATGACTGCTTTAACCTCTGGTGACGTCTTCAGTTTCTGCGATAAGCGTGGGAGTGTAATGTTGATGGGAATGAGCAAGTCATTCCATCTTCGACTAAATTTTCTCTCCTCATAATCCATGTTCATCGTGCTTGTTATCTGGCCATTCGGGCTAGAGACAGTGCGTATCGGGAGTAGAAAAATTCTCGTTATCCTAACTCTCGCTAATTTTCATCAGCTAGAAATCGTTGCAGGGATATATTCGACGAGCAAGCGGGCTTTCATGCAAACGAATGCGCTAACCTTGGTTCTCCTACTGTAAAATCTTTCTGGCCTCTTGCCAAAAAGCATCTACTAACATTCTGTAATTGCCTTTCCACCCTTATTCGATTCTGATGGTTCCTGTTACTAATTCTCCAACTGAAAAATTCAATCTCTTTGGTTCCTATTTTCGTCTAACTCAACCTGGACGATTCTGGCATCCTCTTCCTCCTCCTTTCCTGAGTCGTCCTATGCCTTTGCCTGTGATTAATTTGATCGGGGTGAATGGACTCCTGAAATCTATGAAGTTAGGAAGCGGGTGCGCGGATAGCATCCTCCCGTGTTTGGAGGAGTGTGCTTACGTCTGGCTGCTCCCTCGTTTAAACTATCATATATATGTCTCATACTAAACTGTCCGTCAGTGCTTGAAGCACGCACATGTCAGCCGGTTCCGAAAAAAGGAAGCCACTTTGATCCTTATAACTATCGCCCTCATAGCTCTCACTTGTTATTCTTTAGATCTTTGAAACCCTCTCTCCACTCTCTTTCTTAGATCATCTGGAATCTCTTCACTTCTTTCCGATCGGCCAGTAGGCTTTCGGCGCTCGAGTCATACTGGCGATATATCACTTTCCTATCTTACTGACTTATGGTTTTCCACCCTTAGGAAATACGGGGAGACTTGCGTGGTGAGCTTGACATATCCAAGCATTTGACCGGTATGGCACGCGTCACTACTCTCAAGCTCACTTCTTTTGGGTTTCCTCCTTCTCTTTGCTTACTTAGTTAGCTTTCTCTCAAATCGCTCAATACGCTGTTGTTGATGGGGCGACTTTCTCTTCTTTCTTTTTCTGTCATAAGTGGTGTTCTCAGGGTTCTGTCTTATTCTTACTTTAATTCACTTTTCATTAATGATCTTCTCACCTGCAAACCTAACTCCTATCCAGTCATATGCCGATGACTCGACCTTCATTCTTTAACTACATTTCAATTCTCTCCATGTTTTACTTCTAGAATTGCCTCTCGTTTTAATCTTTCGATTCTATTCTCGCTGATCTGGGAAGAATTTCCGGGTGGGGTCGTTCAACCTTGTGACATTTAATTCTTTAAACATTCAACTTCTGCAAATCTCCCTCTCTAAAACACCTCCAACTTTCCTATTCTTTCGACGGTGTTCTTTCGTCTCTCATGTTGACAATATAAACATTCTTTGGCCTTATGTAAGTAAACTAAAAAAATGTTTGGAAACACTACATCACAAGGTTGCTGGGCGGCCTCAAAGAAACTGGGAGTTCTGTTTAGACTGGCAGAGACTGTTTTCTTCTTCTCAGTTATCCAGCTATTACAAGGCCTCATCTTGTATGGAGTACTGGTCTCATATCTGGGGGGGCTCTGGTTTCACTACCGGCTTTTGGACCAGGGTAAGATTCCAAAGGCCAATAGAATTAATAAACTGTTTCCGTACTTTCCACATCATTGAACGCTCTTCTCTTTGCGGCGCGATTTGGTGCTTTATCTCTTTTCTATAGGCTACGCAGCGGCAAAGGTGGCTAGGGAACTTTCCACTCGCGTGACACCACCTTTACGACGCCCTCGTAGCCCAAGGGTGCTGTGTTCTGTGCCGAGTTTTTGTTGTGATATTGGTAACCTCCAGGTTAGTTCGCTGGCGGTGCTTCCTTCTTCCTTCCACCCCTCTTTTCTGTGGAATTATCTTCCATCTTCTGTGTTTCCTGCTGAATTTATCTCCCTAACTCAAGCCTGCGTCTGTGCTCATCCTGCGTAATTTGCGTTAGTTGGTTAGCTTCAGAGGCATGAAACACCCTCTCCTTGAATACGGCTCTGACCGTGAGTGACGGTGACAGCTGTAAAAAAAAAATATGATGGGCTTCAATATAATTTTCTGAACTGCTAAATTATGTCATAATAGCCATTTCGTTCTTTCTTTCAGAGTATACAGGAAGCTCTTTCGGCACAGTGCCAATATTTGTTCTATTGAAAAGAAGTCTATTAAATCATCCGCGGTCATCTTCACTTATGCCGATTCTTCTGCAAGGTAATGTTTTTATGTTTAAAGATATTTCCATTATAAATTTATTTAGTATTTTATTCAATATTAAATATAAAGAAAGTAAAGATTATTTTATGTTGTAAATATTTCAAGTTTAATATTTATCACAATATGAATAATATTTCACAATAAAACTTCCTATCTTTAATAGGGAATTTTATTGGCGAAAACGAATTCAGCCATCAAACTGTTTTCTTGTGTATACCAAATCAAACAGACCATTTTTTTGGAAAATTTTTTAATTTTGAAATTTTTTTTGGTTTTAATATAAGCTTTTTCATTAATTTATACATATTTAGTTTTATGTTTAATAATTGTAATTATATATAATATAATATATTATATATATATAATATATATATATATATATATATATATATATATTATATATTATAATATATAATATATATATATATACATATATATATATATATATATATATAATTTATATATATATTATAATATATATATTATATAAATATATATATATATATATATATATATAATATATATATATATATTATATATATATATATATATATATTATATATATATATATATATACTATATATATATAGTATATTATATATATATATATATATATTATATTTGTGGTATTATATAATATATATTATATATATATTATATATATATATATATTATATTATATTTATATATATAATATATATAATATATATATAATATATATATTATATTATATATATATAATATATTATATATATAGTATATATATTTATAATATATATATATTATATATATTAATATTTATTATTAGTATTATTTGTTTGTCTTATATTTGTCTTATTTATTATATAAATAGTATATATAAAATATATAGTCTATTTGAAAATTGATGAGTTGAGAATTGTGGTCGTGTAGTACTACTCCAAAACAAAAAGGATAGGGATTCGGTGGAGCGTTCGGGGCTTAGCCAAAGTACGCGATTGTTCATAAATTGATTTGAGTTGGAATTGTGGTCGTGTAGTAAAGACTAAAACAACGAAAAAGAACTTAGATGTTGATTTGGTGTTATAAACGTGTTTTCAACAGAAAGTTGAAAAAGGAGGAGAAAGGAGGAAGGAGGAAGGAGGAAGGAGGAAGGAGGAAGGAGAAAGGAGAAAGGAGAAGGAGAAGGAGGAAGGAGAGGAGGAAGGGAGGAAGGAGGAAGGAGGAAGGAGGAAGGAGGAAGGAGGAAGGAGTAAGAAGTCTCATATGAGGAGCCACATGAGTTGAAGAAAGCGACAGAGTGCGTTGTGACAGAAGAGGAAGGATGAAGACTTATGTTATAGCAATTGAGTGATTGCAGTTTTCTTTTGTGTTTTTACTCAAAATTTTATTTATTGTTTTAAAAAAATCTAATGCACGAAGAAAAGCACAGAGTGCGTTGTCGATCCGAATGAGAAAGGAGGAAGACTTTTGTTGTAGCCAATGAGTGATTGTATGTATCGGTACATGCTCCGGTGCGATTCCGATGCTGTACCGAGTTAGTAAACATATACTTAACACGTTTATATATGTTTTCAGTGATGTAGAGTATGAAAAACGTAGTTTCAATGCTCTTAAAGGAGTAAGGATCCGTATGAGATTTGGTTTGAACCAAAAAACGAGAATTGGTCTTTAAAATCTAAAACCTAAAATTTATTAATTACATAAACTTATACTTTATATTACATACATATATGAAACTTTGCACAGAGAACTTATGTGATACTCTCTTAATCATACACAAAGGCAACAAAATGTTGCACACCTGAGGTATTGGTGCTCAAATGTTGCACAACGGAGGTATTGGTGATCAAATGTTGCACAACTAACGTACTCGAGTTAAATGTTGTACTCGATTTGTTTAATTATGTTATAACAAGTTCATGCACACGTATGTGTATGCATAGTCTAACTTATTTTATCATTCTCAAACTTCATATGTTTAATAACATTAAGTTTTCCTTTTGATTTTATTCTATAATTTTTAATGTATGACTTTTTAAAATTATTTTAATACCTTTTTATTATTGTTAATTATTTATTTATAAACATTTTGTTAATTTTATTTATTATTTAAAAAATTATTTTAATACTTTTTATTTATAAAATTTTAATTATTTTATTTATAAACATTTTACTAATTATATTTATTGTTGTAAAAATTATTTTAATACTTTTTATTTATAAAATTTTATTTATTTTGTTTATAAACATTTTGTTTTTACTAAAATTTTATTTAAAACATGTAATTTACAGACGCTTAAAGCAAGTAAAAAGGAAATAATAGCGAAATGCTAGCAACAGAGGGGATTTAACATGCTCTTTTTAAAAATGCTTTACTGCTTTACTGCTTTACTGTTTTACTGCTTTAAGTCATATTTTAATATATAATGAGACTATTTTATGTTTTTTTAATTAATCATTTACATTTATATTATTCATCCACTGCTAACTAAAATTATTTCAAAGTTTTTCAAATAATTTTACTTATTATTATATAATAGTGATAATAGTAAGCATAATAGTAACATATTATTATTATTATTATTATTATTAATTATTATTATTATTATTATTATTATTATTATATTATTATTCATTTACAATTTATTAAAAACTTTAGATTTTAATTAAAGATAACAACTAATCACTTACATTTATATTCTTCATTCAATGTTAATTAAAATATTTCAAAGTTTTTAAAACTTCTATAATAAATCATTGTCTTTGAATGAATTATGAAACTGAAGACGTGTTGTAGACATAACACATGTCTCTGTAGAGAAACTTAAAAAGTTAATGGAATGTTATATTTGCAAGGTTGCTAAATATAAAAATATTTGCAAGGTTGCTAAATATAAATATTTTGGCAAGGTTGCTAAATATAAATATATTTGCAATGATATAAAATAAATAACACCACTCCCCACATTAATGGAACCTTTATGATGATTTCAAATTTAAACGCACTAAATCTCTAAATCTTTACAAATATGTCAATCATTTATATCGTTATCCATTATGTAGTTTCTCACATCCGCAATACCAACAGTTAACACATATTTAAAAAGTACTCTTTCAGATATCATAATACGTTTGCAGTCGGCTCAACAATGTAATTACTTTCGTTCCATTGTTTTCTAAATCGGTTGATGATTTTCTGCAAATCTATAGAACTTAAGAAGCGTTCAATGATAGTTGCAGAATCATCCGTCAGCATTTTCTTAAATGTGTAATATTCCTAACATAACACGTAATGGGTTGCAGTTACATAGTTAGATAGCATTACCGATTTCTTAGTATATAATTTCACACTGTATGGAAGTTCGAGTATGCAGTATCTGTAATGAAACAGGCTTATTTGAACCTACGGCTCGTAGAATCTATATTTAAGGATTATCACAGATAAACTATTTGTCTGGGATACGTAGGAGGGTTTTATTGCATAAGAAGAAATCGGTAATGCTCTCTAACTATGTAACTGCAACTCATTACATGTTATGTCAGGAATATTACACATTTAAGAAAATGCTGATGGATGATTCTCCAACTATCATTGAACTCTTCTTAAGTTCTATAGATGTGCAGAAAATCATCAACCGATTTTAGAAAACAATGGAAAGAAAGTAATTACATTGTTGAGCCTGACAGCAAACGTATTATGATATCTGAAAGGGAACTTTTTACATATGTGTTAACTGTTGGTATTGCGAATGTGAGAAACCACATAATGGATAACGATATAAATGATTGGCATATTTGCAAAGATTTAGAGCGTTTAAATTTGAAATCATCATAAAGGTTCCATTAACGTGGGAAGTGGTGTTATTTATTTAATATCACTGCAAATATATTTATATTTAGCAACCTTGCAAGTATATTTATATGTAGCAACCTTGCAAATCTAACATTCCATTGACTTTTTAAGTTTCTCTACAGAGACATGTGTTATGTCCCCAGCACATGTCTTCAGTTTCATTCTTCTTTCAAAGACAATGATTTATTATAGAAGTTTTAAAAACTTTGAAATATTTTTAGTTAATATTGAATAAAGAATATAAATGTAATTGATTTGCTTTTTCCTTTAATTAAAATCTAAAATGTTTTTAATAAATTATCTAGTAAAACGTAAAATGATTTTAATAAATTGTAAATGAATAATAATAATAATAATAATAATAATAATAATAATAATAATAATAATAATAATAATAATAATAATAATAATAATAATAATAATAATAATAATAATAATAATAATAATAATAATATTAATAAAACAATAATAATAATACTAATAATAATAATAATAACAACACACACACACACACACACACACACACACACACACTCACACACACACACACACACACACACACACACACACACAATAATAATAATAATAATAATAATAATAATAATAATAATAATAATAATAATAATAATAATAATAATAATAATAATAATAATAATAATAATAATAATAATATAAAAATAATATTGAATTCTTCGAAATATTTTTAGTTAATATTGAAGGAGTAATATAAATGTAAATGAATAATAAATTATTTAGTAAAAGTAAAATGTTTTTAATAAATTGTAAATGAATAATATAAATGTAGATGATTAATTGCTATCTTTAATTAAAAAGGATAAAAATTTAGTAAAATTTCAAATGTTTTTAATAAGCTATATGTTATACTCCTACAGAAGAACTTATTTTGCTATGTTTATACTTATTACATGTTAAATTATGACGTAAAGCAGTAAAGCAGTAAAACAATAGCCTATCATCCCCTTACCATACCATGGTTTGCTTACTGTTTTACTGTTTTACTGTTTTACTGCTTTAGGGTATGTAAAGTATATGTTTTTTAATAAAATTTCTTAAAACTTTAGTAAATATTATTTAAAACTTTTTTACTTTTAAAATTTCAGTAAAAATTATTTAAAGCTTTTTTATTTATGAATTTTTATAAATAAAATGTATTAAAATTCTAATTTATATGGAGTCTATTGCATTTATTTCATTATATGCTTTTTAAACAATGTATGTTTTAATGAACTTGTAAATATATTTTGAAATATTTTTAGTTAAATATGTGTGTGTTTGTGTGTGTGTGTAGGTGTGTGTGTGTGGGGGGGGGAATGAGGTAAATGAGGTAAATAATAATAGGGTTGAAATTTAAATAAATAAGTAAAAATAATAACGAAGTAAAATGACTAAAGGTTTAAAATTAAAATAAATAAATAATAATAATCACAGAGTAAAATGACTAAAGGTTTAAAATTAAAATAAATAAAAAATAATAATCACAAAGTAAAAAGACTAAAGGTTTAAAATTAAAAATAATAATAAAAATTAAACACAAACCAGAAAATCAATTACATACTTTGTGCTATTTTCTGAACGAAGAGGAGGGGCTTATATTGTTATAAGCCTAGAAGTGTTAGATATCACTATTGAGCAATGTCTGTAATACGTATTAAAAGTCTCTTTGTGAAATATATGGTAAAGTGAAGCATTTATTAAATGTTTTTTAGTATATTATACTCTAAACGGTTGTATAATAACAATATTAATAATAATAATAATAATAATAATAATAATAATAATAATAATAATAATAATAATAATAATAATAATAATAATAATAATAATAATAATAATAATAATAATAATAAAAATAATAATAATAATAATAATAATAATAATAATAATAATAATAATAATTATAATAATAATACACACCACACACACACACACACACACACACACACACACACACACACACACACACACACACACACACACAAATAATAATAATAAAAATTATAATAATATTAAATCCAATGTTCAAAGACAATGATTTATTATAGAAGTTTTAAAATACCTTGAAATATTTTTAGTTAACATTGAATGAGTAATACAAAATGTAAATGTTCATTTGTTATATATATATATATATATATATATATATATATATATATATATATATATATATGATATAGTATATATATATATATATATATATATATATATATATATATCCTATAAAGTAATATATAATAATAATAATAATACATACTAATACAAATAATAATTATAATAATAATAATAATAATATATAAGAATACACACACACACAATTCTAATGAGAATAAAACAATGATAACAATGATAAACACACACACACACATAATACATACATAATAATAATAATAATAATAATAATAAAAATAATAAAATTATTTGAAAAACTTTGAAATAATTTTAGTTAGCAGTGGATGAATAATATAAATGTAAATGATTAATTAAAAAAACATAAAATAGTCTCATTATATATTAAAATATGACATAAAGCAGTAAAGCAGTAAAGCAGTAAAAAGCAGTAAAGCAGTAAAACAAGAGCATGTTAATCCCCTCTGTTGCTAGGCATTTGCGCTATCGATTTACTGTTTTACTGCTTTAAGGTCTGTAAATTACATGTTTTTAATAAAATTTTAGTAAAAACAAAATGTTTATAAACAAAATAAATAAAATTTTATAAATAAAAAGTATTAAAATAATTTTTAGAACAATAAATAAAATTAACAAAATGTTTATAAATAAAATAATTAAAATTTTATAAATAAAAAGTAAAATAATTTTTAAATTAATAAATAAAATTAACAAAATGTTTATAAATAAAATAATTAAAATTTTATAAATAAAAAGTATTAAAATAATTTTTAAAATAATAAATAATTTTTTTTAATAAAAATACAAAAGAAAAACTTAATGTTATTAAACATATGAAGTTTGAGAATGAAAAAATAAGTTAGACTAGGCATACACGAAAGTGTGCATGAACTTTTCATAGCATACATTAAACAAATCGAGTACAACACTAATACCTTAGTTGTGCAACATTTGATCACCAATACCTCCGTTGTGCAACATTTGAGCACCAATACCTCAGGTGTGCAACATTTTGTTGCCTTTGTGTATGATTAAGAGAGTATCACTTAAGCTCTCTGCGCAAAGTTTCATATATTTATGTAATATAAAGTATAAGTTTATGTAATAGATAACTTTTAGGTTTTAGATTTTAAAGACCAATTCTCGTTTTAGGGTTCAAACCATATCTCATATGGATCCTTAGACTCCTTTAAGAGCATTAAAACTACCTTTTTCAAACTCTACATCACTGAAAACATATATTAACGTGTTAAGTATATACTTACTAACTCGGTACAGCAACGGAATCGCACCGGAGCATGTACCGATACATACAATTACTCACTGGCTGGGCTGTGGCTGCCTCCTCCTTTCTCCTTTAGATTGACAACGCACTTAGTGCTTTCTTCATGCATTACAATTTTTTAAAACAATAAATAAAATTTTGAGTAAAAACACGAAAGAAAACTGCAATCACTCAATTGCTATAACATAAGTCTTCATCCTTCCTCCTTCTGTTCGACAACGCACTCTGTGCTTTTCTTCTAACTCATGTGCTCCGTTATGAGACTTCATACTCCTTCCTCCTTCCTCCTTCCTCCTTCCTCCTTCCTCCTTCCTCCTCTCCCCTCCTCCTTCCTCCTTCCTCCTTCCTTCCTCCTCCTTCCTCCTTCCCTCCTTCCTCCTTCCTTTCCTTCCTTCCCTTCTCTTCCTTCCTCCTCCTTCTTCTTCCCCCAGTCCTGCACTCTGTACTTTTCTTCTGAATCATGTGTTCCGTTTTATGAGGCTCATTCCTCCTTCCTCATCCTTCCTCCTTCTTTTTTTTCACCCAAAGTCACCATCAAGGGGACCCTCAAACTCATTTTAAACTTCTGAAACCCGTTCTACACCTTTGAAAACCTTATTAACTTAATAGGCAACCGGAGCTAGAATTCCAAACTGGCACCAACCACACCTTAATTAGCCCAATAGGCAACCGGAGCCAGAATTCCAAACTGGCTCCACCCTTAGCTCCAGCTCAAGCTCACATCATAAATACGATCATGAAATTTCTGTTGAAACAAGTTATAACACCGAATTTCAACATTCTAAGTCCTTTTCTCTTTTTTGGAGTGTTACTACAAGACCACAATTCTCAACACATCAATTGTGAACGAGTCGCGTACGGGGCTCCACCCCAAACGCTCCATTGAATCCCTATCCTTGTTGTTTTGGAGTGTTACTACACGACCACAATTCTCAACTCATCAATTGTGAACGAGTCGCGTACGGGGCTCCGCCCCGAACGCTCCTCCGAATCCCAATCCTTAGTCTCATAACTCATTTTTAAGTAAATGTTTGTGTGTGTATGCGTGTGTGTGTATGAAGATATATAGGTTTATATATATATATATTTAAGAAGGCAGCAGCATATATATATATAAGCAGGTTATATATATATATATTGTTATGTTATTGTAGGTAGGTATATATATATAAGTATATATACATATATATATATATATATACATATATATATATATATATATATATATATATTGGTTGGTTATATTGGTTATTTCCATATTATTATTGGCTATTGGCTACTGATATTATTGGTTGTTGTTAAGTATTGTTACATATGTTATTACATACAGTTTTATTGGCTATTATTGCTTTAAAATCTACTTATATTAATAAATGTTAAATAGGTTATTATATTACTACATATAAGGTTGGTTACTGTTGTTAGAGAGCATATTATTATTATACTATATATTATATTGTTATATAAACATATACATATATATATATATATATACATATATGGTTATTATTATACATATTGGGTTATATATGCTACATATATATATATATATATATGTATAGCATATTAAGGTTGGTTATTAAGATATAGTTACATAAGGTTATATGTTGTTATGCTATATATATATATATACATATATATACATATATAGCATAGTTATATATGTTATTATATAAAGTGCTGTTATTATATATATATAGGTAAAATATATTATATATATATACATATATATATATATATATTATTATTATAATATATATATATAATATATATATATTATATGTATTATATATTATATATATATTACTATAAGATAGATAGTTATATAGCATATATATTAGTTACATATATATTATATACATATATATATATATATATATATATATATATATGTGTGTGTGTGTATGTGTGTATGGGTGTGTATGGGTGGCATCATGTGACATATCGACACTCGTTGCCGTAAGCTCCTATTCTAATAATTGATTAAACGCGGTATATGTGTGTATGCGTGTGTGTGTGTGTGTGCATATGTATGTATGTGTGTGTGTATATGGGTTGGTGTGTGATTTTGTATAGGTGCCATCATGACGCGTATCGGCACTCGTTGAAGTACGCTCCTATTCGAATAATTGATTAATCGGTATGGGTGTATGCGTGTATGTGTATGTTTACTTATGTGTAAAGTGTATATATATTTTATAGGTGTGGGTGTGTGTATGTGTATAAGTGCCACTATAGTGTAAATTACCACGTGCCGTAGGCTCCGGATTAATCGATTAATCCATTAATTGGTAAGTATGTGTGTGTTTATGTGTTATTGAATGTGTGTATATATGGGTGGGTGTGTATGTGGGATGTGGTGGGCAAGGGCATCGAAACCTGTTCTACACCTTGAAAACCTTATTAACTTAATAGGGCAACCGGAGCGAATTCCAAAACTGGCACCAACCACCTTCATCAGTCCAATAGGCAA
>JABUQX010008463.1:0-2500 GCA_015478945.1 Trachelipus rathkii
AGTCTCAAGTCCTGCTGGCCATGACCGCCTTCCGTCCACTGTCCAGTGATGACTCTCATCTTATGATTTGTTGTGAGAAGAGATGTGTTGCTCACAGGGCATGGAAGTGTATACGTATATTATATATATTTTATAGTTATAATATATATATAGGTGTTATATATATATATATATAATATTATTATATATATTATAATATATATATATATATATATATTATATCATCGAACTTGTGTGCCATAGTAAATCCGACTTACTGTCTTGGAGGAGCTTTTTATATTTTTTGCATACCAAACATTTATCACAAATGTTTTTCAGTTCTTCTCTTATATTTCTTTTATTCTGTTCAAAATTATTATCATCCTTACAACCTGTTTCTATTGATATCCACAATTTGTCATAACTTCCACGACCAAATTGTAAGTGATGTTTTATCAATTTCTTTTTGCGTTTTTCCATATCATTAATCCTCTCTTTTTTTTTCATCCAAACATCTACCTTTTCTTTTTACTTTTTGATGGCATTCTCAAATGGTTTTTGCGGTCTAATTTACACTTCAAACTGATGTTACCTAACTTTTTAATTGTACTTCCCTTATTCCCACATCTACCACCAATTCCATATTTTCCATTGCATCTCTACCTATTAACCCTTAATTAATAGTTTCTGTTCTTACCTTAACTTTTAATTCACCAAGCACACATGGTATTTTTAATACTTTTAAAGCTTCGTATTCACTTTATACAAGCATAAATCTTCTTTCTGATTTCTCCTGTTCTTTATTCTTTACCTCCTCTGCTGGCAACCTCATTACAATCCGCCCTAGTCACAATTCACCACATACTGATTTATTGCACCCAGTATCCAAAATACTATCTATTTCGTCTAACTCTAGTTTCTCTTCTGTTTCTTCTTTATATATCTTTTTTATCATACTCTCTCTCTCTCTCTCTCTCTCTCTCTCTCTCTCTCACTTTCTCCTCTTCTCTCTCTCTCTCTCCTCTCTCTCTCTTCTATCACACTGCTCTCATCAATAATCTCTCTCTATCTCTTCTCTTCTCTCTCATCTCTCATCTCTCTCTCTCTCTCTCTTTTCTCTTCTGTTTCTTCTCTATCTCTCTCTCTCTCTCTCTCTCTCTCTCTCTCTCTCTCTCTCTCTCTCTCTCTCTCTCTCTCTCTCTCTCTCTCTCTCTCTCTCTCTCTATCTCTCTCTTCTCTCTCTCTCTCTCTCTCTCTCTCCTCTCTCTCTCTTCTCTCTCTCTCTCTCTCTCTCTCTCTCTCTCTCTCTCTCCTTCTACTCTCTCTCTCTCTCTTTCTCTCTCTTTCTCTCTCTCTCTCCTCTCTCTCTCTTCTCTCTCTCTTCTCTCTCTCTCTCTCTCTCTCTCTCTCCTCCTCTCTCTCTCTCTCTCTTCTCTCTCTCTTCTCTTCTCTCTCTTCTCCTCTCTCTCTTCTCTCTCTCTCTCTCTCTCTCTCTCTCTCTCATAATTGGGACATTCTCTAGCCCAATGTGTATTTCCTTGACAGAAATAACAAACATTTTGTCTCCTATATCCATCTTTGTCTGGGTTTTCTTCCGAATCTTTTCCGAACTACAACTTTGTTTGTTTTTTCTTTTCCTACACATTCCTCGTCTTTCTTAATATTTCTTTAATACTCCTTTTAGCGTTTTGTATTCTATTCTTCCTGACTACAAGCCACCAATACAATATGTATTTTCATATTGCAAAATTTAGTTCCATGCAATAGGTGACTACCTTTTAGTTCTTTAATCATTTGTCCTCCTCCAACCAATTCACAATCTTTAGCCACTCTTTCAAATCTTAGGATATAATCTCTCATACTTTCTTCTTTATTTCTTTCCATTGTAAAAAAATGTTAGATTTTTTCCTTTTTTCCGTCTTACTCCCTTTTTTTATAAGGTTTATCTAGTCTCTTTAGGATTAATTTTACTCCACCTTATGACGTAAGATCATCTCTCTTTATATCTTTCACGGCTTCATAAGTGCTGCCGCTTAAAGCCATCCTAATTATTTCACCTCTTTTTTCCATTATTAGAAACTAATCTTCTACCCTCTTCTTCCAGTTCTCATAATCTTCACACCTTCCCATAAATCTCGGACACTCATAAGTCCTTTTTTTCCTCATTATCTCCACCTTACCACATGTTTGAGCTTCCTTGTCCATTTTATTCAGATTTGTTGATTGAATAAATATCCAGGCCTAACTATTTTTGTAATATAAAGATGAGAAATCTACACACGTATTTAATTAAGTCTTTCTTCAGCTGTAGTTTGTCTTCTTTATGATTGAGTTATTTAGATTGTTTGTTTTATTTTATGGAGGGTTTACACAACACTTTTAAAGAAATTTCGGAACGTATAAGGAACATCAAGTACTAATATGGTTTACTGAAACAGGTTTCCAACTATGAGAAAACGTGCAACACACACAAGCATGAAAGGCGCCCACATACCCATATATATCACTTAGTTAGGATTCT
>JABUQX010008463.1:7500-10000 GCA_015478945.1 Trachelipus rathkii
GAGGGCGGGGCACTCCAGAAGGAAGTGCTCCATTGTGTCCGGGGATATACGACATCTAAGTGCAGATGGGGGATATAACGTTGTCAAGTTTGAATCTGAATTTATATTGCTCATAAGATTTGGCGGTGGTGGGCCCAGACCTGCTCCGGGCGAGGTCAATTTGGTTTCTTCTGGACAGTGATTCTTCTGTAGGGGAGATGTTTGGGGATGGGGTGTTTAGTAGATTGTTATTGGGCGATTTTGTAGATATGTGTTAGTTAATTGTGTATGGGATTGTGAGAGAGCCAGAACCTATTGGGGGTGGGGGAGGAAGTTTTTCGTAATGTCATTTAATAAAGTTTGGCTGGTGTGAGGAGGGGGGGGGGATTTAGTCGTGTCGGGGGATGGGGGTTGAGAGTATTTGGTGGGCAATGGATGGGTTGGGATTGAGGTGTTTTTCTGGAAAAAATTGTGATTCCCTACCATGTTTCAAGTGGGGTTAGGGTGGGAGATGTGTGTTTTCGTCATGTAAATGCTGGATTGGGGTTGTTTTAGTACATCCAGTGATTATTCTAAGGGCAGTGTTTTGTGTAACTTGCAATTTTATTTAAGTTGGATTGTGATAGTGCTGAGAACCATGCGGGGGAGGCATAGTTATATTAGTTCTGAGGAGTTGTTTGTAGATTGTGGTAAAGGAGCATTAATACTTCAAATACATCGTTGTGTTTTGTCGTGAAGTTGTGTTGGGAAGAGACGTTCGGAGGTGTTTATTTCCGTTGGGTTTGAGAAAGTAATTGCGTCAATGGGGGGGGGCGAGAAAGTCATATGTGTGTGTCGTAAGTGAGTTCCTAATATTTTGGGGTTTTGTTTAGGTAAGGGGTTGGTTGTTCAAGTTTAGACTATGGGTTGAATGAGGATTGGTGGCGGGGTCAGTGGTTAGGAGAGGTAATGGGAGGATTTAAGGGGGAAAGCTGTCATTCTATTGGTGAGTAGGCCAAAGTTTCTAATAATTGTAGGTATTCTTGGGTGTGCTGGGTGGCTGTGTTTACAAGTGGATGTTGGGAAATGAGACTGATGTCGTCTGCGTAAGTAATTAGTTTGGTGGATTGGTTAGGGGTGGGTGGATCTGCTTTAAAGTGATAAAGAGTAATGGAGAGAAGAATCATCGCGCATGGTAAAGTGGATTGCAGTTTTGATGGATGTGAGAAGTGTGTTTATGGAGGAGCTTTGACCAATATCTATTTGGTAAAGGAAATTGAAGCCACTTTTTATCATTGTTTTCTAGGGAGGATTGAAGGATTTTTTGTATAAGGATATATGTAGGGCGACAGTGTCAAAGCTTGTTAATGTCGATGGCTGTAAGTATGGATCTGTGTGATGGGGATTGGTTGAAGCCATTAATTATGTGTTGTGTGAGGAGGTGAAGGCTTTGTTGTTGAATGATTGCCTTTAAATCCATGTTGAGGAAATTCTGGGATGGGGATGTGTGGGGATATTTTTTTAATATTAGTTTCTCCAGCAGTTTGCTGATATTGGAGAGAAGAGAGATTTGGCGATAGGAGGAGGGGAATTGGGGTCTTTTTTTAGGTTTCAATTTTGGGATAATGAATGCTTGTTTCCCAGATCTGGGGGTATATAATGAGTTTTCCAGGATTTGTTAAAGATTTCTGTGATGAGGAGAATTGCTTTTCCTCCCTAGGTGTTTCAGGGTGGAGTTTGAGATTTGAGTCTGGTCCTGTGTAGTGTGAATTTTTTTTAAGGGTTTTGATTGGTTGTCTGTATCATGTTTGGTTAAAAAGGAGGTGGAGGTGATATCTGAGGAATTTTTTGAGGTTTGTTTTTTTGTTAACCTATTAATGGGGAGAGTAGGATTACTGGAGATATTTAGCGTAGTGTTTTGCAAGCTGTCTGCTTGATTGTTTTGAGGAAGGGAGGAGTTGTCGGGCAAGGTGCGTATTCCGTGTAGGAGGGGGTTGTTTGTTGCGTTTTAGTTTTGATAACCTGCCAGGTTTTCTTATTATCTATGCGTGAGATGTTGTTTTGTAGGTATTCTGTAAACTTGTTAGTAGTGTTAGTGGTTATGAGATTAGAGATCTGAGTGTTTAGGTTAGTTATTTGGTTAGTGGTTAATGTGGTGTATGGTCTGAGTTTTCGGAGGGAGTTTCTTTGTTTAATAAGTTGACTGATTTCGGGGGATAGTTTAGGATTGTAGGATTTTCTGTGACCCTTAGGTATGTAGAGATTGGCTGATTTGATGATTGTGTTGTTTAAATGAATGATGGAGGTGTTTAATGTTGTTATGTCATGTATTGGTGTAGGGTTTTTATGGGGGATTTGATATGTGTTTTAGTAAATTTTGTCCATTAGTTTTTTTGTAGTTAGTAAATGTGGTGGTCTTTTTTTTTGGAGTTTGGTGGGGGGAGGTCAGAGATATGAGGATGGGGAGATGATCTGATTGTAGGTCGGTGGTTGTGTCCCAGGTTAGTCTGTGATGTAGGGAGGGGGAACAAAATGTGACGTC
>JABUQX010008463.1:12500-15000 GCA_015478945.1 Trachelipus rathkii
AAGGAATGTCTGAAGGAGAGAAATGTGAGTTTTGCCAGAGGCGAGAAGAAAGATGCATAGGAGAGAATGGCGGGGTTTTTGTGAGAGGGTTGTTGTGCGCCCACCTGGCGCCAAGGGTTGACCCTACACTTGATGATATGCCATAGTGAGGGTCCGTCGCGGTCCCATGAAGCTTTAGGTATATATATATATATATATATATATATATATATATAATATATATATATAATACCATATAATATATATATATATATATATATATATAATATATATATATATATATATATATATTATATATATATATATATATTATATATTATGTATAATATATAATATATATATATATATATATATATATATATATATTATATTATATATATATATATATATTATATAATATATATATATATATATATATATATATATATATATATACTTTTTATGTATAATACCCAATAATACCATTTAATTTGTTATATGAAAGCAGTTCAACAAACTATCAAATTATACTTTGTGATTTTAATCCGGAACTTGGTTATCAATTTGAAATATCATCATTTTCAGATGGGGATCTATCATCTACTGTATGGAGAGTATATTATTAAACAAACATGCCCTCCAAACATTGGCTGTCGATGAAGAGGCCAAAAATTCCCTGGAATCCTCAATCATAAAACCGATACAATCAGAAATATTTTGGGACAAAACAGAAGAATTTTTGAAGCTATTAAAGCCAGTTGGAGAAGCAATTCTTTCAGTAGAAGGGGATGATGTACACCTTTCTATCGTGGCAAAAGTATTTGGTCAACTCCAAGACTTATTCAACATGAATCTTTCATCCAGTCCAATCCTCAAGAGCGAAGAGAAAACATTTAAGAAGATGATATCAAAGAGGAGAGAATTTTTAATGAAAAAAATACATTTAACTGCAAATTTACTGGATCCTCGGTACAGAGGATGCCACCTCAATAATAAAGAATCTGTAAGTAGTGCAATATATATAATTAGGGGGGAGCATTGTAAAAGTTTTCCAAATGTTGGATTGAACCACCCTTTCCTGAATACCTTTTCTACCCATTTCCAAAATTTCCATTCGTTTTTTGGTATCTTTAAAAATGAGTAAATTATAGCAATATTTAATAATAGACGTACCTACATATTTATATATATGGGTTGTTATATCCGTATGATTGAGTTAAATACTTACTTTATTTGGGTTTCTTTACACTGTAAATGGAATACTAATTCTTTGTTTTCATTTTAAGTTATATCCGTGAAAGTGCATAATAACTATGGATAAAGATGAAAGGGAATTCAATTTAATAAATCACAATTAATTATCAATTAATGAGGACATTATTCAATATGTGATATCCAGAACTAAAAGTGGGAAATCATCAGTAAATATTGTGAAAGGTTGTTTAGCAGAGGAAGTGACACATTTGGAATTCAAGTGACTGCTGTTCAGCTTCTCATCTCACCGTTAAAAAGAAGTATGACGACTTATTCAAACAAAATAGGTAAATGATGGACAAAAAGAAGAAAAATGAGTGACAAATTCTTGGCAAACATCTTTTTGATGTAGGGTGCTTACCCAGATATTTATTGTCGAGATTTGATGAAGAATTTTATAATGACCAGAAATCAAGCAGAAATCTTAGAATTGGTGCAAATTGACAATACTGTTTGAATATATTTGCATTGGCAAAAGAGAGGAACAGAAAAAACTAGTGATTAGCAAGAATTTTACAAGACAAAACTGGGAAGCAGTTGAAGAACATGTACAATAGAAGAAATGGAGATTACTCCAACTGATATTAATACTAAGGAACAAGAAGAAGATATGAACATTGTTACTCCTTCTTGCTTCAATGATCCGTTAAACGAAGAGAAGTTCATAGCACATTCTGGCGAATCTAGTACAAGTAATCTGCGAACACCTAAGCTCTTGAGGTTTGCAAAAAAGAGAACTATGGTTAATGCTGCCACATAAACACAGTGGCAATCAAAATATGATTGGCACATCCTTAGTGCTAGAAAAGAGTCAATTGGGAAACGAATTGGTTATTTCAAAGAAATTCATAAAGATATTTTAGCTACTATTGTGTAGTTAACGGCTGAAGCTGATTTGAGTGCAATGCAAGCCATTAAGGCTGTTCAAATTGTTAGTAGCAAGCTTTTTGGACAAGTTTACACAGCCAAATGATATGGAGCCCTATTCTGAACGTTCAAATCAAAAAATACCACGACGTCCACATACCAATGATCCATACCGGCTTCCAACAAGACATTCTGTTACTGAAGCACGATCTCTAATTGCATTGAGAGCTGAACAGCAAATAGGCATGGCTCTCCTGTCTACAGATGATGCAGTGCAAATGCTTGATGGAACATCTCGTGCACGTATTGGGGAAAGTAATGGCATTGCCGTTGCACATTGAAAAAACAAAATTTTACCAATACAACAGGAAGCTAATGAAAAAAAAACAATCTTGTAAAG
>JABUQX010008463.1:22500-45689 GCA_015478945.1 Trachelipus rathkii
GGTTATGATTGTACTTTTCTTATGATCTTTATAATGCTAGCATGGAAAAGCAACTTTTTAATTTGTTAGCTATGTGAATATTTAAATCCACGAATAATAATGGAAATAAACTTATTAAACTCCCCCCTCCCCTTAAAAAAAAGACTTTCTTTTTTTGGGAGGGGGCAAGTAAAGGAAATTTGGAATTTTAGAACAAATGGAATGGAACTGATTGGAACAGAAGAATGAAGTTGGGGATGAATAAATTGCAGAAGAATTTAAAAGAATTTAGAGAGGTATAATAAAAGAACATGTAGAGATAGAAGAAAAGGAAGGAAAATGCATGCATGATAAATTTTTATTTTGAGATGGTCATCTTAACAAGTTGTAACTTTTTTATTTTTGTATAAATTCAACAGTAACTATTTAAGTTAAATGATTGAAAATAGGTTTAATTTTATGCAAGTTGGCTTTGATGTACTTTACCTCTTTCAAGCCATCGAGTTCCCCCTCTCCCCCCCCCCCAATCTTTTTAATAAATACTTTTTCGAACATTTCGGCAACATCCCTACTAATTCATTAATAATAATTTAATGGGTTAATGCAATTGTTGTTTTTCAATCATTTTGATTTCTTTGATTTATTAAGTTTTTACCTCTGGTTGAAGCTTTTAGATTAACAAAAACTAAACTTACTATTTAAGATACTGCAACTTAAATACTAGAAGAATCTGCACGCAAATTATCACAAAAAAAAAAAATAATTTTTGGAATTGTAGTAACCAGTATTTTCAAACCATATTACAAATAGTTCTTGGCGAGTGTATATTAATTACTAGTTGAATGGAGGATCCATTTACATATTCGATTTGTTTAAAGTATTTGCAGTTAAAGGTTAACAAATTCTACAAATAAAAAATAAAAACTTTAATTATGGCTAAAAATCAATGTTATAAATATGCAACATACAGATCCAACAAAATGCTGTTACACAGTAATTTGTAAATCTAAAAAAAAAAAATATATACCAACACAAACCTCATTTAATAAAAAAAAATTATTTTATAACTTAAGTTAAGTAATCTCTCTTTACTTTAGCAAAATTCAATTAAGTAATTACACTCGAGTGCATCAAGGACTTGGAGGAGGAAAATTTCAGTATCACAAAAGGGCATTAAGAATATACTGGCCATTATAAAATGAGAACTGAAATTTTAAAAGAAAAGGCTGCACTCAAAATTAACAAACTGAAGAGATCAATTTAAATAAATAACTATAATTACAAATAATTATAATCATTCAAAATAAGGTTAACAATATCAAATTTAAATAATTATAAATTACATAACCATTCAAAATAAGTCACAATTATCTATTCCTGTAAAAAAAAAAAAAACTTTACACGACTATTACAATTCCATTAAAATATATATATAAAAATATATATAATATATATTATAATATATATATATATATTATATAATATATATATATATATAAAATTTACACAATATAATATATATATATATATATATATATATATATATATATATATAATATAAAATCCTAAAAAAATTTCAACATTACAAAACATGACATGGTTTTGTTCTTTTAAATAATAAAAGGTAATTGCCAGCATTTTTTTGTCATGGAAGAATAACATCACTTTGGTCTAATATTTTACCATTGGAATAGATAAATATAAATGCTAAGTCGACTAGCTTATGCAATTTTTATATGACCATTTTTTATGTCGATTTTGTTTCGAGCTTCTCCAGAACTCGAACAAACATTTCGGTTTCACTGTCTGTGTCTGTTGCGAATCCATTATTGATAGTTCGGATTTTATTAAGAGCTGTAAAGGGAGAATAATAATTTATTATTTTTATTTTTATTTATGAAAGTGACATTTTGTTACTTGAAAAAAAATAAAAATAAAATAAAAAAAATTTGTAGATTATTATATGATTACTTGAGAACTCAATTTTGTGACAGATGCTCTAAAAAAAAAAGTGATTTTAAAAAGTTTTTCTGAGAATCTGATCGTACTTGAAACCGGAGGAGCTATAAAAACTCCTCTTAATATTATAAATTCGAATTCTTTTATCGATATGGCACTGAGATGGGTGAAGCACAACAAGGGTGTCACTTTCAAAGTAACTCTCATTTGCTTACTGTCTTGAATGAAACCGCTTGCTATAGGTTAAATTACATTATTCGAATAACGAAATTAGACACCAGTGTGATCGAAGTTTTAGTGAATAAAAGTGGTTTAATGTTCCAGTGATGTATCAACACATAAAGCCTCCCACAAGTGACAATTTTTTAGTGTAGCATTCATTCAAGTAACCGTCAAGCATGTCTCTCCCACAAAATTGTATACCGAAGTATACCCACCGATGATGCGAACCCTGAACTCTTAAGAGTGTAAAAGCTATGATTGCAATGTGAGAATTACTGTTAAAAAATCGGTCAAAGGATCATTCTTTAAAAGAATCATGGTTCCTCAAAAATAAAGATCCTTCAAAAGCGAGAGTAGAAAAAGAGTTGACCTTTCCAGTCATGACTCGAACGAACTGATTCTTGAGTCAACTCAGAGTCACTCTCATTCACGAGTAAAAGATTCTTATCCGCTGCTCTTCAGAATTCAAATTGATAGCGTGATTGGTTCCAGATTAGATATTCAATTTGTTTAGTAGTTTATTCATTCTTTGTTCCGCTAATCTTAACTTTCTGTTTCTTCACTGGTTTTTTTAGGCCGAAATTTGTTTTTCACAGTGGTTAACTTTTTTTTCCATTTTGATATTATTATTAAAGTAAATACATTACATCATTAATTAAATACTATCTTATTATTGACAAATTAATTTCAAAATTTAGAACGATTTCAAGCCCATTAAGGGTTGTCCATCCATATATTGTGCAAGCAAAGGAATGGGAAGGGGTCTTATAAAGGGGGAAGGAGTCTTATTTATGGCGTTACGTCGTAACGCTTCGGATTGAGATGTTTTAAGCCTACAAGTATTACATGAGAAAAAAGGAACAAGTGTTCAAAAATAACTTTCTTTATCCTCCCTTTGTTTCCCACTAGATGTGGGGTAGGGTGTGTAACATGCACGGAAATAGGGTAGTAAATAGAAGAGCGTCACGTAAGTCAAAAGGAAAGCCTCCCACCTTCTCTTAAATGAGCTCGTGGCAGTAAAAATAAATCCATAGGGCTTCACAAAGACTGCGACAGACCCTCACTGTGGTATCTCGTCAATGTGGGGTTTATTTCCTGGGCCAGGCCCACAACCATACCCCCCTCACAAAACCCCGCCATTCACACATATTATGCACCTTCTCGTCTCTGCCAAACTCTCATTCCTTTACTGACTCGATCCACCTTTTCTTCGGTCTCCCAGCCGGTTGATTCCCAGCACATCGCTATACATCGGCTTAACTAACCAATTATCATGGATCCTTTCCATATGACCAAACATTCTTAGTGCACTCTTTCTTCTTTCATTTACGCCTTTCTTCACACCACACAACTCCCTAATATGTTTATTCCTCATTCTATCAATTCTACTAAGCGCAAATATATAATATATATATATATATATAATAATATAATAATATAATAATATATAAATTTATATATATATTATACTTATTATTATATATATTATATATATATATATATATATATATATTATATATATTATATATATATATATATATATATATTATTATATATAATAAATATATAATATATATATATAATTATATATATGGTCCGCCTTCACATTAGAACATGGCGTGTTACTAGAGAATTGCAACTGCTACTCTAAAACAAATGACATTTCCTGTAATCTGTGACAATTTTAAGTATACGAAAAATGTAATAAAAGAAATCGAAAAGGCTTAAATAAAGATTTTAAAAATTATATAGAATGTACGGATAATGAGCGCAATATATTACGTATTCAAGGGTTGAATGCGGTGGTCTCTTGCTCATTCCCCTACACTCTGCCCCTCATTTTGACCCACCGCTCAACACTGCCAGACGCAAGAATTTTGGATTTTTTTTTTTTTTTTTTTTTCCTTTTAAAATTTTGTTTTATATTTTTATTACTAATTTTGATGCCGTGATTTCAAAAATATAATCCTTTTTACTGTAACTCCAGTAGCTTTTGAGATAAAACTAAAGTGATACCCAAGGGTAATAAGCAGGGATGGCAAGAATCGGGGACTCTCGGCCTCCCGGCTCGAGCCCCCTTTTATCCACTTATCATATACACATACTTATATCCAAACCTCTCTTCCTCTTCTAAACAACATCTTGCAAATCCCTATCCCTTTATATCTCTATTGTGGGGAGAAAGAATTGCCCACATTCGTAATGTCCTGCGTGTCGTAGAAGGCTAAGGGACGGAGGTAGCTGGGTTGGCTTCCCACTACCACTTATCTTCTGCCAGGAATGCTTCGGAGTAGGTCGTGATCGCCGTAAGCGTAATGTATGAATCGTATCGGTACATAGAATGTCAGAGGAATAAATATTGAGGAGAAGAGGAGAGAGGTGATGGATGTATTTAGAAAGGGCTGATTTGATTTGCTCGCTGTGACTGAAACAAAGATGAAAGGAAACGGTGAAAATGAGTGGTGCGGTGTGAAATGTGTTTGTACTGGTGTGGAAAGGAATATACTGGCAAGAGAAGGAGTTGAAGTTCTGATGAGTGACTTGTGGTATAGAGCTATGATAGATTTTGTGTGTGTGAGTACTAGATATTCTAATGGTTAAATTTAAATTTGAAAAGGTCAAGGTATGTTGATTGTGACATATGGTCCATCTGAGAGTACATGTTGAAGAGAGTGGTGATTTTAATGGAAATCTGAATGATGTTTTGGATGGGGTGAGTAGGAGCTTCAGATTGATTGTGTTGGGTGACCTAAATGGTTGGATAGGTGATCAAAAAAAGAATGGCATAACAGGAGACTTTCGGGTGTCAGGAGAAAATGAGAATGATAGAATGTGATTGAATTTCTGTGAAGGTGATATTTGCTTGACATTCAGTATATTTCTTTAAAGTTTAAATAATGAAGTTTATTTATAACTTTCCCTTAAACAGTATTCGTAAGTATACTAGAAGTTGGTGTAGATAGAAATGGTATCGAAGTGAAAAAGTATGATTGATTTTGTGTGTGAAGTGTTGAAAGTATGTGTTTGGATGTTAAATAAATCTATGATGGGGTTATGAAGTGGGATATCGGACCATTATGTAGTTTTATGTAAAATTAAATTAGTGGGGGCTTGGATGGAGATGGAAGGTGATAAGGAAGGAAGTGGGTAGAATTAATTAAGAGTGAGAAGTTTAGTGAACAAGGTATAAGAATAAAGTGTTTTAAGTAGCGCTCGCCAAGTAAATCAGTTGAAGGAACGTGAACAAGTTGAAACTGAACAAATCTGGAAAGCAAATGAAGGAAGGCGGTTGTTAGCAGTTGCAAAGAAGTATGTGGATGTGCAAAGTAGGAAGTAAGAATGTTAAAGTGAGTGGTGGAATGAAGAGGTGATGCAAAGCGTTAAAGTAAAAAAGAAGCGTGGTTGAATGTACTAAAGCCAATGATAAGGTTAAGTAAAAATGATGTTGGAATTATATAGAGGAAAAAAGGAATATAAAAGGTGCATACGTAAGGGAAAAAAATGAAGATGGTAATGAACAGTTTGGAAGTTAGGGATGAATATGGGACTTACAAGGGAATAGGGAACGCTCTTTCTGGAAGGAAGCGCGAAAGGTTAAGAATGAGAAATAAAGGGAATCTTGATAGAATAATTGAATAGGGAGGGGTGGCTTTTGTAAACTGAATGAAAAGGATGTGAGCTGGCGTGGAGGGAACAATTCGAAAAAAATCTGCTAAACATTGGCAGTAAGAAGAGGTGATAGTGATGTGTGTGGGTTTGAATGGTGCAAGAAAGGATATGTATTTTGGAGGATAGTCATTAGTAAGGAGGTAATGGTCAGAGTGAGAAAGTTGAAGAATGGCAAATCTGAGGTATATAATGAAAATTACGGTTAAATGATCAAAGAACTGGAGGAGATATGGGATTGATTTTGATTTGAAAGTTGTGTAACAAAGCGTTTATGAGGGTATAGTTTCGAGGGATTAGGAGAGGCAGCTAAATAGTACCCTTATATAAAGGTAAGGGGGATAAGGGAAACTATAGGAATTATAAGGGAATTAGTTTATTAATAGAGTGTTGTAGGGAAGACACATGCTGGTATTTTGGTCGAAAGAGTGCGTCGAGTGACTGAAGGACTGATTAGTGAAGAATAGGGTGCGTTTATAAAAATGGTAGAGGATGTGTGGGGTTCAAATCTTTATCAATTGAAACAAACGATTGAGAAATGAGAGAGAAGAAGAATAAATTAAATTTAGGTTTTATGGATTTGCAACAGGCGTATGATAGGATTAATAGGGAAGCTCTATGGCAGGTGCTAGTGATATATGGTGTTGGTAGTAGGCTTCTGAATGGAATCAAACGTATGTTTGACGATAGTGAAAGGTGTGTAAGAATAAATGGAGTCAAAAGTGATTGGTTTAATATAGCCGAGTGTGCAGGGATGTGTTATGTCTCATTGGTTATTCAATTTGTATATGGATGTGGTTATGAAACAATTAGAGGTGGGAGGCAGGGGATGGTGTTAGAATGATGGAGAATGGGAGAGTGCCCTGCCTGTTATATGCGGATGATTTGGTTTTGTGTTCCGAATCTGAAGGGTTTGAGAGGATTGGTGGCAGGGTGTGTAAAAGGAGGGCAGTGAAAGTAAACGTAGATAAGAGTAAGGTTATGGTTGTGAGTGAGGACGGTCCTCGGTGTGAAGTTATGTTAGTTGGTTGAGCAGCTGGAACAAGTGTCTGAGTTTAAATATTTAGGTAATATTGTCTGGAATAGAAGGGAACGGATGATGCCAGAGTGTAGTAGGAAAGTTCTGAATGGCAGAAAGGTGGCTGGTGCAATTAAAGAATCATTGGTGATGTAAAAGGGACTAAGTCTGGAGCGCGCTAGGGTCTTGCATGGGGTATGTTGTTACCTGTTTAATGTATAGTAGTGAGACTGATCTGGAATAGACGTATAGAATTAAAGTTCAATGTGTTCAGATGGACAATTTGGGCGTGCTAGGTGTGAAGAGAATTGATAAAATGAGGAATGAACGTATTAGAGAGTTGTTGTGGTGGAAGAAAGGGGTAAACGAGAGAATAAATGAAAGTATGTTGAGATGGTTTGGTCATTGTGGAAAAGGATGAATGATAGTCGGTTGGTTACAGCGGATGTAAAGTGGTGAGTGTGTTGGACCGACGGGCTGGGAGACCGAAGAAACAGGTGGTATGAGTCAGTAAAGGAATGCCTGCAGAAGAGAAATGTGAAGTTTGGCAGAGGCGAGAAAAAGAAAGGTGCATGATAGGAGAGAATGGCTGGGTTTTGTTAAGGGGTATGGTTGTGTGGATTAACCTGGGCAGGGATGAAACCCTACACTTGATCGATTTACCATAGTGAGGATCCGTCGCGGTCCCGTGAAGTCTAGGGTGGATTCCTGATGGACGAGTTCTTACTAATTAATGAGTACCAGAGGGGGCGGTAAGGTGGGCTTTCTTTCGACTTTTTGTCATATTCTTCTACAGCTTTCTTTTTCCAATGCTTGTTCAGACGCACCTTTACTGTTCGCCAGTCTTGGGAATAAATAAGGAAGATGAAGAAAGAATTATATATATATATATATATATATACTATATATATATATATATATTATATATATTAGTATATATAATATATATATATATATATATATTATATATATATATATATTATATATATATATATATATGTATATATATATATATATATATATATATATATATATAATATATATATATATATATTATATATATATATATATATATATATTATATATATATATATATATATATATATATAATATATTTAAAGTGAACGTACCTTTATTACTATGCTTCGTAATTATCTAAAGAGAATAATGTTGAGTTTTGTTTTCTTAATCTTAATTTTTTAAAAATTTCTGCTATAAAATATAACAACTCCACGTTAAAACATCCAATCCCTAAATAGATACCATTAATCTCAACCAAAAACATATGACTCACTCCAATCTGCAATAAGATGATAAAAGTAAAATAACTGATGAACCAAGAAATTAATTGATTAATTTTTATATTGATACTCGATCAACTAACCGCAGTTTGGCACTGTGTCTGCATAGTGCCTCGATATAAACAGACTCCATCCACCACTTGTGGCTAGCGGCATTCTTTAGTGGACTGGAATGCATCCAAGTGTCCTAAATTCAGGATAAAGTTAAAAACATCTACAAAATACTTTAAAATATTTAGAGGTCATGTACCATTAGTCAAACACTTGGAATTATTCTAGGATATAAGAATTATAGCATTACAATATATAAACTAAATATATTCAGCATAGAACGCATATAAATTTTAGTCTATACTTTTAAAAACGAGTTGCATAAAAAAGTTAGAATTAATATTTATATATGACTTAAAAATAAATCTTATCTATAACAGAAAACTTTTAATAAGGTCGACTACCTTGAAGAAAATTAAGGAAAAAAAAATAAAAATGTGCAAAGATAATCTTGTGTGCAAAACTGAGGAGAAGTCACACATAAAAATTTACATGCAGAACTGGACACAAAAGAACTAGAAGTAAATGATTTACCTGAACAATTATTTTGACACACAACATTTGAACTCGAAGAATAGGTACATTTAGATCTGATCTGTGTAATGCTTGTTAAAAGTTTTTTCTTTAATTCATGAACCAAAGTTTGTTCCTTTGATAATTTACCATTTCTAATTCCCAGTACAATTAGACTTCCTTCTCTAAAAGTAAACTAGGAACTAATATCAGGATTGTTGCTACTTTTGAAAATATTAAATTTCAACAATTTGAGCCTTCTACACTGATGTAATCTTGAACATATTGCTAGGAAATTTCGTTAAGAATATATATTGATTCCGTTTCTCTAACTATGCTCGCAATTTTTTTATCTTACTAAAGAACCACACATTAAATATAAAGAGTATACCTGCCCTGTTATTGAAGCTATGCAAACAATATAATAAATACGTACTTAAAAATAATTTTAAGTCGTAATTTTGTAATATAATAAACTTTACCTGCCATAGGTGACCGTTAATACTAAGCTAGTTAAATCATGTATGAAGTTGAAGTTGTGCAACAGAAGGGAGTTTTTTCAGGAACAAAAATATTTAGTTGAACTAACGTCATCCCAGCGTCTCATACTAATCGCCAACGACAATTTTCTACTTCATGAAGGTTGATTTCCCGCTTCAAAATAATAAATAATAATAATAAATAATAAATAATAATAATAATAATAATAATATAATAATAATAATTAATAATAATAATAATAATATAATAATAAATTTTTAAGAGTAGGTGTACAGGGACCTCACACTGAAACACGAAAGAAGAGCGTCATTGTGTAAGCATACTAACAATAGGGAAATGTTCCTAAGGTACTGAAAGGTTTAGTCTCCAGAATACATTCTGTCGTAGAAGAAAGACAAATATTATTACTCCTAAATGAGAATACATCAGACAGTAATATGAGCAAGGGATCTGGAATATAATCTAGGTGTACAGGGAAAAACTTGCGTCTAAAGGCAAAGAGGATTCGCAACCCACGAATAAATGTCAATGTAGAGGCATACGATGAAAATGGGCAGGATGAGAAGTTCACTCGTCATGTGAAAAACATGGCGTGACGTTGGCATGGTTAATACTTATAGCGACAAGAACAACCTCCTGGTGGCGACTCTTTTCTGCACGATGACTGCCAGTATTTAATGAATATTTACGTTACTATCTGCCAGCAAAAGATGATATCTATGTGAATGCACGTATAAAATCTGATGCAGGAGCGTCCCAATCTAATGTAAAGTGGAAGATATTACCATTTGCTTGCCGCAGGGAATTGAATGGCATGTTTGGCGCTCTACCATTTTATTCGTCTCCTTAAATTTCTAGATAGAAAGAAACTAACTAGAATTGAATGCATTTCTTTTCATATATCATAGGAAGATAAAAGTCATGGTACATGGTAGACTAACAAAGATTCATAGTTATTGATCAGCAACGCCCGGAGAGTACTCCTGAGTCCGAGAAATGAGTATTTCTCTCAAGTTGGAATTGTTACTAATTCGGATTTATATTCATAGCCAATGCAATCAGCTAGCAAAGATAATGGATGAAAATAGTCTGCAAGAGAGTGGGACCAATAGTGAGATCTGGGAAGACCTTTGCTCCCATTCCCCTCATACGACTTGGAGCCATCAAGTTTAAACAGGCGTAGTCCTTTGTTGTGTATTCTTTATGAGAACAAAGGAATCCCTTAACTACATTGATGTACATCAAATTGGCCATGGACTGCGTATCAAAGCAATAATCAGGGTGGAGTAATCAACTGCACATGGGGTGTCTTCGTAACATGCAACGCAAGATCGATCCCAGAGGAAGACGCAGAGTACAAGTCAGCAAATCGACAATATAATGCAGTAAATACGTCTAGTAGAGGTGATCGTGTCGAGGAACAGGGACTGATACAGAGGAACAGGAGGCACTTGAGCTGTTCTCCTCGCAGGGGAAAGGAATAACCTACGACTCCACCTCCAAACTCTCGTCCATCTACGGAGAATGAGAGAAATACTCCTGTTCTGAATAGGGCTAAGAAAGAAGGCGAAGATAGGATTGAAAGGTCTAGTCATATATTTTCACAGTCATATTCCATTTGGGTCTAACGAAGCATGATTAGAGAGCAGAATAGCCTTCTATCCGCCAGTCCCGCACCTCCCATTGTTCTAGAAGTGAGGTGGCGCAAGAGGTCAACATCGACGGCAAGCTTTAAGATGATTAATGTGAGGAAGGTATGTAAGGTGGTATCGAACAAGCTAAGAATCTTACGACCCGTTTGATTCTACTCTAACACGAATGGGGAACAGTATGAGGTGTAATTTCGGATGTGATTGCGGTCTTTCCTCTTGTCGGGATTTTTTTACTGAAGAACATGTCTTTGTTTCGGAGTGGAGAAATCCACGCGCACTACACCGGGAACATACCCTGTCTATGGGCAGCAGAAACACCATACAAGGAAGTTTTGCCCCAGTAATAGAACAGTGGTAAGATCAAACACATAGACCGAGCAGTTCGAATCGAGTTCCGGAATGGTATCGGTTATTCCATTAACGCCTAATGAAAGCAACACAATCGAAACTGTTGACACTCCCTCTTCTGTGACAAAATGTTCTCGACAGAGCAGGTGCCGCACCGGATTTGAAATGAGCTATCCGACATCAAGATGATGAAGATGGGAAAAGTTGTCCTTGAGGCCCAGGGGTAAGGTTCGCGAGACCCCACCCTCCATATCCAGTCGTACGCCTTTTTATGCATAGCCGAAAATTGCCGAGTTCACATTTGAGAATACAAAAGTTTCATGCACATCATGATCCAAACTAAGGAGAGGATCCTGTGTAGAGCGATGTTAACGGAAGCCAAATTGAAGGACAAAAAATGCATGTAACTGTTTCAACGTAGGAATTAGACGTGAAGCCACTATTCTCTTCATTACCTTTCATGTGTTGCAGATTAAGAAGATGAGTCGATGATTCTCTACAGAAGTTGGATCCATCACTGGTTTTAGAATGGGTATCATACACGCAGTCAAATAGACAGGAGGGAAGGGAAATTTCCACCTAGATTCTGTTGTATAAGCTAAGGAGGAAAGCTTATTCAGTCGGATGTAAATGCCTAACCATCTGGAAGGAAATGATTCGGGGCTGGGCGCTCTGTCTTTATATAGCTTTAGGGCTTCCTGGAATTTTGACCCTGTGAATAGTTTGTTGTAAAATGGGTCCTCCCCAGGTGGAACCGAGAAGTCTGGAGTCTCTGCTCGAGAAGATCTGACAGAAACGTTTCTGGATAACGGGACACGTTGGAGTCGGAAGCAGAATGAAAATCCAGCTCATAGGCGACTATCCCCAATGCAAGAATAACAGCAAAGGGCAGTGAGTCATATGTAAGGAGTATAGGTGGATTTATACTGCTTACGGGAAATTTTACGGACAACCTTATATACCGAAAATAAAGGTGTGGAAGAATTAATGCATACGCAATTACGAAAATACTGTTTTCGTGTTCTTCGATTGATACACTGGGATCGGGCTGCTGCAGCTTTAAAAGAGTCAAGTTGAATGATTTGAGTTTTTTTTTTCTAGAATCGAGACAATTTCCGCTTTCCACGATTATCCCATGCACAATCTGGGTTTCACCATGGAGTTGTTGTTTTGCGGCTCCCAGTGAAACGGGGATATGGTCTACTGCTGCCTTGAGAATTATTTCCTGAAAGAAAGTGAAAGCGTCTGCCAGCGATGGGAATAGTGTTGTTCTGGAAGGAAGGGAATGTAAGTGGTTTGATGGATAGATAACCAATATGCTCTATCGTACAACCAACTAGAATATGATTGTTTCTGTGGACTAGGGTTTAAGAATGATATGACGATCGGGTAATAATCACTTCCGCAGAGGAAAGGTGACCTTTCCCATTTGAAAAGATCTATAGCTTAGAGAGAGCAGATCGAGATGCCGACACAGGAATAAGGATCCGTGTGAAAACGTTCAAATGTCGGAAGAACTGTGGTTAAACAACCAAAAGAGAATCCTTGTAAAAGTCCTAGTATCCATTTCACATTGGGGGAAGATATGAATCTCCACAATTGGTGGCTAAGGTTAAAATCATCAAGGATTAACATAGGCGTAGGGGGACTCCTGAACAATGCTAGAAGGGTCTTCTTGTGTAAGTACAGCTGGGTACTAGGAACAATGAGCACAGAGTAAGTGGTTATTCAAGGTAGATTCGAGCCGGCACAACATGTAAGGGATTCGAGTGAACGGGGCAGTTTCATAAAGCAGAATCGCTGTCCCCCTCTATCGCTAGCTCCACGATTCAGGAGCGTTAGAGGCTCCCTGTACTTGGCGTAGTTGCAGTTCCTGGGGGAAAATTTCTCTCGGTTGATGTGCTATTACTTCTCTTTAATCCTTCTTAGTTGGGAAAATATCCACGAGAATTCCATCGAAGGAAATGATTAAAAGTTGATGGGATAATAAAATTTCGAGGCGGTTAAAAACAATAGTCAATATGTGATTAGATTCAGTAGCAGTCTGGGAAAACATTGCTTCCTTTGATTACATGAGAATTCAAAAGAACCTCAACCGAAGCCAGTGTAGTGGAGGAACAAGAAGAAGAAGTAACTTCCAACAACGCGTTCTACTACATAATTGATGACTTAGGAAGAACACCCGCTCCAGACTCAAGAAGAAGACCACTTGTCGAACACTTGCTCAAGAAGATATCTACAGATATCTGAAGATCAGATAGGAAACTATCGCTGGAAGAAAGGTGAAGCCTCCAGTGTTTTCTGAGACTTCAGTTCCAACTTGGATCAGTCTTAGAAGCACAATTTCACCTTGGAAAAATCACCTCGGAGAAGACGAAGTACTTTCACGCTCTTCCCCAGCTGCCCACAGATGTCGTAGACCGAATCTTCTCTGCAGAACTCGATGCTCAAGCTTACACTTCACTGAAGAAAGCAGTAATTACCAGCTACGACAAAAGTAAGACGGAGTTATTCAACGAGTTTATGTCTAAACAAGCCTATAGTGGCAAGGCTTCCATCATCTACGAGAAATGCTCCGTTATGGTGCGAAATTTAAGATTGGAGGAGACATCATCCGAATGCAGTTCGTGAAGACTCTCCCAACCAGCATTCGACCAACTATGACTTCACAGACAGCCCTTATCCTTGAACAACTTGGTGAACTAGCAAATATGATCTAGTTGTTTTGGTATTTTCCGCTCCTGTCATGGCTGTGTCCACAGCAACGACTACACAAGCAACTACATCAGCAGGAGCAACAGCAGCAACAACGACAACACAGGCTACAGGAGCACCTGTGGGACTGCGTCCATATAGTCAAAATCAAAGGCCCCACGTCTGCTGTTCCCACATATACTTCGCTCAACAGGCAAGAACATGCAGGCCGTGGTGCAATTGGCCCGGCAAATCTAATGTTCAAATGCAACCCTCGCTTCGCCCCTCTTCTATATCTTCTTCTCCTGTACCAACAGAAAACTAGAAGAGCGAGCTGATTGCTGCGCCATAATAAGTTCGCAATTTACTATCACAGTATTTGACGCAGATACTCTCTTTCTCTTGGACACCGGCGCTTCAGTTTCAAGCCTACCTTCCTTGATAGTAACCAACATGTCCCTATTTGCAACTAATGTCAATTGTTCCGCAGCCAATGACTCGCCTAAGTGTAATTGTGAAATAGCGACATTTATAACAATCAAGAAGATTTGTCGAGAATTTCATTGGACTTTCATAGTAAGCTGATATCAATGCAATCTTTCGTATGAATTTTTTTAAAGCATTACAACTTAATCATCGATTGTGGGAAGAGAACTCTACAATACCAAATACGTCTTTCTGGCACTCTCAATGTCTCTGAGGAAGTCTCTTCATTTACAATCTAACCTAACATTGAAGACTACAGATATTTCACCTTGGCTTACAGAAGCTTCCACTGTTAAACTTCACCTAGTTGACTTTGACGAACATCAAATGTTAACCAAAGGACCCTGTTCATATACATAGAGACTGGTGATACTCCTCCAGTGTTTTGCAAGATCTCGCTGCCGAAGATAAACTAAAAGCAGCAAAAGCAGAGTTCGACGCTCTCTTGAAGAATGGAATCATCCGACTCTTCCAAGTCTTCTAGGTTTCTCCGCTCATCTGGTGCAGAGAAAACCTCATTAACTTGTAGGTCCTTGTGGTATTACAGATCTTTGATATTCACTAAAAAGATGGTATCCACTTCTTCACATTCAAAGTTTCTCACAACGTCTACATGGATTAGCAATCTTCAGCAAATAACCTTCTATACAACTATGCCATTTGGTTTGGAAAATTGATGGGCCTACTTTTCAAAGAATAATGGAGCTCATCTTAAGACAACCTTCAGATTGTCTACAATAACTCTAGATGAATTGTTTTATTTTTTCAAGCAATTCCAGAATCGAATGAAGACATTTCAGACATTTTCAGCTTCAAGAAAATTCTTTCAAAATACCCTTACAAAAATGAAAATCATTCAAGTCATCTCGCAACTATTTGGGATATCATATTTCTTCAGATGGAATTTCTCTTCCTTCAGAAAAAACGTCCGAAATTTCCAAGTACCCTCTTCCTCGAGATTCAGCAACTTAGAAGATTCTTGGGAATGAATGGATACTACAGCCGTTTCAATCCCTTGTTTTGCCAAAACTCGTCTTCCTTTATCACAAAAAAACAAAAACTATCAAAAGATAGGTCTCTTATGTGAAACAAGAAGAAGCCTTCATTTGAAATCAAGTCAACTCCAAAACGCCACGACTCTTCCATCTGCTTTACGACCGGATGTAACCATTCTTCTAACTTGTAACGGATAGTAGCAGGGCTTCATATAGGAGCTGCCCCTTTATCAGGTGGTTGATGGAGAGCCAGTACCTATAAATTTCTACAGCAAAAACCTATATAGAACAGCAACGCAAATACTCAGTTTTCGATCGTGACCTTCTAGCAGCTTACCATTACTGTTCTTCATTTCAAGCATAGGTTGGAGGAAAAATGTCATTTGTACTTGATCACAACCTCTCGTTTCAGCGTTTACAGTATGATCAATGCAAAATGCTAATCGGCAACAAGTCATCTTTCTGTCTTACAGAAATGTTCTTTCAATGACTATCTGAAGGGACAGATACATGAGACAGATTGCTTTTTTCCGGGTATCCTCGTAAACAGTAGATATTCAATTATCCTGCTCATCAACTCGTCTTCAATCGACAGATGAAGAAACTACAACTTTTTCAGCCTCGTCTTCATTTTTACCCATCCTCTCCAAGATAATCTTCAAGTATGGTGTGATACCTCTTCAGTTTTTCCATGACCATTTTTGCGTCAAAACCTTGTCGTGAACAGATTTTCAACAAATTTCATCAGATGTCTCGCCTGGAGTGAGGCTTCTCTGCGTTTATCAAAACTAGGTTATTTTTGCTAATTTGATCTTGACATCAGAAATTTATTTCGTTTCTTGTCAACAGTGTAAACTTTCACAAATTCAACGCCCATACGAAACCATCTATTGCTCCCATGGAAATTCTGTCACAGCGTTTTGAAACAATACATATCGACATCGTGGGATCATTACCTCTATCCTCATTTCACCGATACTGCAGCTCCAGTCTTTAGATATCTTTTCACCTGCATTAAAAACACTAAGTGGACAGAAGCAATTCCCTAGTGAATACGACTTCAAAGTCCGTCGCATTTGCCTTCATGCAATGAATATCAGATTTGGAATTCCTCTCTATGTAATCTCAAATAGAGGACACAGTTTGAAGGAGAATTTTTCAACTGAACTATCAAATTTGATTGGATTCACAGACTCCGGACAAGAACTTACACCTTCAGCAAATGCCCAAATCGAAAGGTTTCAACGATCGCTAAAGAGTGCTATCATGGTGAGAAGCAAACCTGGTTACTCTCTCTTTCCAGTCATCATGCTAAGTCTTCGTTGCATTCCTGATGATTTGATTCTCTCTTTTCCGGTTCGCAATAACCAGAAAAACACCTCTTTGTCCTTTTAAAACCTCTTCAGGCACCTAAAACAAAGACTCTTACAACGTTCATGAGAAATTTATGGCTGAACATGAAACTACTGTATTTTGAGTCAGCTACCACCCCTTCCATTCGCTCTATGTGCTCATCAAGCTCCTGCCAAACTTCAACCTATTCCCATGGTTTGATTCGAGTCGATTGCATTCGGAAGGAGTCTGGAAGCAACTTATTCTTTGCCTACAAGGTTCTTCAACCGGATGGATTTGATGCTACTGATACAACTTCTTGGATGAACGGACGGAGTAGTTTCGATTATGTCGAAGACTGCGTGTCCCTTCGACTCCAGAGATGGTTTCCTCAACGGATAATGATTCGCCCTTTAACAGATGGTTCCTCAAATTGGGAGGATAATTCCCATCCCAAGATGGTCCCCTCAACGATGGATGATTCGCCTTCACAATGGTCACTTCATCTACTGGAACAGCGAGAACAAGCTTTAGTGGTCTAGAGTAACACAAGTGCTCAAAGTGGCTTTTAAAATAATATAATATGGGCAAATTTAATATAATTTAGTGATTAAAGTGCTCCGCTTTTAGGGCGCAAAGTGTATGTAGTATTGTCAAAATAATTGTTTAAATATTTTTTATAATATCTAAAATAGCAGTTTAAATGTATTTTTTACGGGGTTTTAAAATTCATGAGTTAAGCTATTTTATTTATAGAAATGCGAATTAAAGAAATGGAAGAGGGCAAGCCTTTTCCAATTGGCAGCAATAATTCCTCTACTTTATAAATTTAAACTAATTTATATGTATTATAATGACTTTTATTTGTAATTTCCATTGTAATATAATATATTATATCATTTTATATCATATTTTATATCTTATTTATGCAAATAAATTATGTTTTGGTACAATTTGTAAACACACAATCTCCTATGCTCCCACTATTCTATGTCTGGCAACTATTTTTTAAAATGTAATTTTCGTAGACTTCTCTCTCAGATAGGTTTGAAGACTAGATAACTTAATATCTCAAAATCAATATAACTTAACTTTTGGTCAGCGACTCTTTTATATATATAGTAAAGATGATGTTTAATAAAATTTAATAAAAAACCAATAGCTGTTTTCAACACCTTACTATAGATAACTATTAAAAGAGTTATAACAACTTGTGTTGCTGGTTCAGCTAGCTTGATATACAAAGCGACATATGATCTCTTGGTGGTGAAGGGCGACTTTCAACGCAAAAACAATATGGCCGGTGCTGTCATTTAAGGTTCCACATGTAAAACAGAAGTATTACGTGAGACTTCAAAAAAAACTCAACCGAAATCTGTGTAGTGAGGAAGAAGAAGAGGTACCCCAACAACAACTTCCACTATATATTAATATAATATATATATATATATTATATATATATTATATATATAATATATTATATATATATATATATATATATAATATATATATATATAATATATAATATAATTTACTATATATAATATATATTATATATATATATATATATATATATAATAGTATATATATATATATATATTAATATATATTATATATTATATATATATATATATATATAATATATTATATATATAATATATACTTAAGTGATGCACCGGATCTCCGGTTCCGGTCCGGCTTGGCCGGAGTTCCGGCCTTTTTAAAGATCCGGCTTCGGCCGGAGACCACTAGTCTCCTGCTTCCTAACTCCGGCCGGAGACCTATATTTTTTAAAAGGTGTTTTGAAAATAAAAATGTTTTTATTCTTTGAAAGTAATAATGAGACATTTAATGAAATAAATTTATTTAGAAAAACTGATTTCTACAAAGTGTAAAAAAATTATTTTAGCATTTTTTTTGTTGTAGTGATAATATTATATATAATAATATGAATAATATATAATAATATATAATAATATGAAATAGGCCTCTAGACACCATTTACTAAATTGCTAATTATTTTGATAACAACTTAAAAGGTTTGGATATCCAAAAATGACAACCCCTAACAAAAAATACACTTTTGATAAATCTAGCTTTAAAAATGCAATGCAGAAATAGGTAAATAATGATTGGTAAAAGAACTTTTAACTAAATGCCATATCTGACCAAAAGACTAGAAAATTATGATATATACCCTTATAATCTTAAATATTTATAAAGAGCTTAATAAGTTTTAACAATATCTAACATTTGAATATATATATATATATTATACTATATATATTATATATATATATATAGTATATATATATATATATATATATATATATATATATATATATATATATATATATATATATATAATAATATATATATATATATATATATATATATAATATATATATATATAAATATATATAGTGCATGTATTCCAGCTGTTTCGATACTGGTAATAAGGTAACACAATACGAATTTTTGTTGAGAAATTAATTATATTGTTAGCACAAAGTTCCAAGTCAAGTGAAAGGAAGTTAAATAAGCTTTATGCATTGCTATTTAGGTAACCATTTTCTAATATTTAAAAATCAAATGATCTAAATTATGTGAAGAACGGAAGCTGATCAACGCTAGTTTGAAGAAAGACGATTTCCTTTTACTTGTAGAAATATTTCCTGCTTTTTTAACATTCTCTTGCTAAATACACTTGAAGTTGGAGCAGAGAGATATTTCCAGCTAATTCAGGTAAGATTCAATCAGGATAAATAGCTTTTCTTTCTTTCCACCATAACAGTAAATCAGCATCCGATTTTCTTCAAAAGTGGTGCTGCAAAATATTATCCACAGTAGTTTGAATTGTATTTTCAAATTCATGTTGTTTTCTCTCACTGCTGCTTCTACGTTTGCATTTAACTTTTTTTTCCTCCTTTGATCAGTTCCCATTTGGTTTGATTGTATCTGAATATTCTTAATTTCTTCTAACGATTTTTCTTGTAGCATGTCATTAAAGCACCCAGAAAACTGAATGTGTTTCCTTATCATATATCTGCGTTCATTTTCAGATTCTTCTATGTGAATCTGTATAAGCTAATCATTTTGATCTTCATTTGTTCATCAGAATCTGAAATTAAGTAATATTTTATTTAGCTTTATATAAAAAATTTTACTTCTTCTTTAGCATAAATTTTATTTTATCTGATCAATAATATCAAAGGAGCTAATTTGTATTGTGGATTTAGTAACTGTTGCAAAGCTACATAAAGTTTCTTCTCTTAATGGTACCAAAACGTTCAGTACAGAATTTAAAGTTCATCCTTCATAGTTTTTACACCGCTATCCTTCCAAGTTTTTGTTAATATTTTTGTGTTATGCAATAACTGCAGGTATTACAAAAGATATATCTACACATCATTACTCGCTCTTTTAGTTAATTCTTCAAATGGTGTAGCAATCTAATTCTATTCTCCATTAGCTCCAGTGATTCGCATTTAAGATATCTAGATTGTTTTTTCGAATTTGGAAGAATATATAATATTTGCAATTTTTTGCTCTATGTCCTTTGCAGCATATAATATGATGAATTCCATCTTTTTTCCACATCTTTGATAAGCTTGTGTATTGGCAAATTGATTTTTGAATTTCCGGTTAATTTAGTTGTAGCAATTTTTGATCTACTAAAATGACCTACAATTTTCCTACAGTAAAGTAATTAAAATCTTTATTATTTTTGAGAAAGAATATAGCAATATTACTTACTAGCTGTAAGGAAATGAATAAAACATGTCTCATTTTTAACACCTCTCGCTCTCATACCTTTTTGTAATGTTTGGTGCGTTTTCTTAGGTCCACAGCGCTTTCCCAACCTGGGGTACGCTACCCCTGGTGTTACTCTGCATACCGGTTGGGTATGAAAATATTTGATTAATGGCGAAAAGCACAAACTGAATATATTGAAGGCAGGTTTGAAGACTGTAATATCAAGATTAATAATTTTATGTAAACTTTCATCACAGTAAGATAATGTGATTACAAATTATTTAAATGGTTGTCTTTATTTGTTTTGATATTAGGGTATATACTATTATAGCAAGTTGAAATAAATTGTAAATGTAAATAAAAAATAATAGGCTATAGAAGTCATTAATTTGAGTCTTTGAATTATTTAGCTAACCTAAGAACATTACTATCCAACAAAACAAACATTTTTTTTTTTGCGTGAAGGGACAGGTAGGAGGAGTTATGAGCAAAGAGGGTGCTAATCCATGAAAAGCCTAATCAAGGGGTACGTGAGAGTAAAAAGGTTGGGAAGCGTTGTCTTAAGACAACATGAATATTTTATTTTTTTTAAATCCCAGCTCTTAAGTATTTCCTCACATATATTAGACATATATTTTCTGCTGAATGAGAAACACTAAAACTACTGATTTGTAATGTTCCACTCTTCCTTTGAAAATCTTTATCAATCCAATGCCCTGACATACTTATAAAGCTTTCATTGTTATATGAGCAAATCCAAATATCTGATGTTAATGATATTGCTTGATTTCTTGCAGCTGAAGTGTGTATTTGTTCTTTCCCTTTTATATATTTTTTGGATAATCTCTTCTGAAAGTACTCCTTGATGGAATATTATATACATTGTGGACATACGTGATTTTTTAATCTCTTAAATCCAATGTCTTAAACAAAAGAAAATGGCAGATTGTCCCCAGCAATCATTTCCCCAATTTGAAATGAATTTTATGCTTTTTCTATCATTAATTTCCAAAATCTTTGTTTATCAGTTTATTTCAAAACAGTGGTAGGCTGAAGAAATGCTTTTTAATAGTTAGACAGTGATGATAGGATGGACATGGACACTCACCTGCTGTGTCTGTGATAGTCATGGTTCTTTCTTTTTTCGTGTCGGCCACTTTTTCCTCTTGTAAGATTCAGATACTTCTTTTATCTTTCAAATATATGGTTTTATCTTTAATGTTCTCTTTGAAACCTGGTTAACACAATTTTATAATTTTTGAACTTTCTTTGGGTTTCCTTTTGATATGTAACTGTATTCCAATAGCGCCAAAGTAGTTTCACACCTCACGCGGTTAGCTTCTTCAGGAGTGTAACTTCTCTAGGTAGTTACTACTTAGGATCCGGACGAGGAAGGTGCATGATAATTGCATGTTTAAAGTCAATCCTTCATATATATATTATATTAATATATATATAATATATATATATAATATATATATATATATATATATATATTATATATATATATATATATATGATTATATATATATATATATATATTATATATATATATATATTATATATAATATATAATATATATATATATGGTAGTATATAAAAATTTCATTCTCCGGCCGGAGACTCCAGCCTCCGGCCGGAATTAAAAATTTTAAATTCTTCCATCACTACCCACCTGCCAAAATTATCTCCGGTGGCATCACTAATATAATATATATATATATATATAATATATATATATATATTTAATTATATATATAATAATAATATATATAATATTATATATATATATATATATATATATTATATATATTTATATACAACACACACAAACACAAACAATTTAAAATTGTTAAAAATAGCAGCTCGATTAAGACAAAGTGCTCATTGAAAACCCTGACATTTTTGAATCCTGACAAATGGTCAGTGGAGCCGGCTAACTGATATGTCCTACTGTCCTTGTAGGAACCGCTTTGTGGATAGGTCTTATTATGCTTCATAACTTGTGGTAATCTATATTGATTTGCATATATATATATATAATATATATATATATATATATATAGTATATTATACTATATATATTATACTATCTATAATAATTATATATATATATATATAATATATATATATATATATAATATATATTATATATATATATATTATAACTATACCTTCTTTTACATTATTGATACAGAATCGCTAACTACTTGTTCCTTGCCTTCCCAACAGTAAGGGTTCAAACGTATCGTCCGGCAACACCTTGAACTTAATATTTTATTATATATAGATATATTATACTATATTTATAATATATTATATATATATATATATATATATAATTATAATATATATATATATATAATATATTAATATATATATATATATCTTTCTTTCTTTATTCTCTTGCCCCAAGACTGGAGGTAAGGTGGGGGTGTCATGCATCGGAAAAGAAAACAGTAGAAATATGACAAAAGCGAGGAAAGCCCAGCCCTTTACGCCCCTCTGTACCATTAATTAATGAAAACTCGTCACAGACTAGAAAATCCACCCTAGGCTTCATGGACCCGCGACGGACCCTCACTGATGGTAAATCGTCAATGTAAGGTTCATCCCTGCCCAGGTGGGCCACAACCATAACCATATATATCAAAACCCGCCATTCTCTTCGTATCAATGCAACCATTTATTCCTCGCCTTCGCCAACCACATTCTC
>JABUQX010008464.1:0-13231 GCA_015478945.1 Trachelipus rathkii
CCGTATTTCATTATTCCTTTCAATATAATGGGAGATTTAAACGTTTTTTGAAATAATAATATAAATAGTTGCGAGAGAAATCGAAAGGCATCAAAAAATAGGGCTAAATGAAGATCAAAAATCTAACACACTCACTGTTGGAAATAACAAGGAGATATAAGAAATAGTATACACTAGAAAATGCAGCCAAGTAATATATATAATGCATACGCTGCTCAGGTCTTACAGTTTTGAGAATATAATATATTAACATGTAGGGCTTATAAAACACGTTGTGCAAATAACCAGGAAATAATTGAGATACGGTAAAATTAGAAATCAGTCGTGGGTCCGGTTTAGTTAGCTCTCATAAGTTATTTTAAGGGTGTACGGGGGTCTGACAAGTTTCAAAATTTCCGGAAAAGAACCCTAAGTGTTCTTTCCCTTTGCGTAAGGTGATGAAACGAAACAAACCGTTCCTTTATTATGGGCTTTGACCAAAAATTATAATGATTGATTGTTACCTGATAGAAATTTTTTCTCACCGAGAATAAAAAAAAAAAAACTGTATTTCATCTATAGTAGGCAATTTAGGCGTAAGACATAGCATGCTATCTTACACTAGGGTCATATACTATTGATAGATTGAAATTGCATTTCACGTGTGATATTATTATTTTTGCTAACGAATTATATATAATTCGCAGGTACGTTACTCATATTAGTGCGATATTATTTGATGCGTTATGGTACACAAATATGATGTCCTTTACTTGACAAGAATTTAAGTCGCGGGAAATTTCCAGAAGTGTATAGATTGACATACTGGAAAGGGCTTATATTTAACAACTTGTCAGAACTAATCACGATGGTTTATAATATAAGCTATAAGTTTGTACGAACGTTACTACGTGATGTTTCTATTAGTTGTAACCTTTTTGGATTAATCTATGTCTGATAGATTGTTTATTTCACACTTATCGACTAATCGCTTCGGCCAAGTCTTATTCAGTTCCATATCGGTCGCTCTTTTAATTGAAAGCCTATAGTATGTCATTGGATGCTTTTATCTTCAAACGTCTAGTTTCGGAATTCCATGCAGCTTCTTAACCTGTCACGTACAGCGGAAAGATGTTTCTCGCTTTATCAAAAATGGTGAATTTGTAACTTTTTGCGTTTTGAATAATAAAATGAAAGTATATCGGTTAAAAGGTCCAATATGGAGTGGAATATGGAAACATAAAATCTATAACACTTCACTCGATAACAAGGAGATAGAATTAAGTACACGTCGTATGGCACCATCATGTAATATTCTATATTGCAAACCTTGCTGGTTATCTGTCACAGGTTTTTGAATATATAAAGCTATGGAGGCTAAACACACGTGGTCAATAACCCAGGAATAATTGTAGAGTATGTAAAACTAAAATCAGGTCGTAGGGTTCTTAATGGACTGCCTCATTAAAGTTTTAGAGGGTACGTTTAGGGATGGTTTCCTGGGACATAGTTTAGCAAATTACCGAGAAAAAATAACACCCGAAGTGTCCTCCTTTGCGTAGTGAGTGGTGAAAAAACCCGTTTCCCTTTACTATGGCATTTCGCCATAATAAGATAAATTGAGATAACAGAAGAAGAAAAAAATAAGCGGGAAGTCGCTACCTCATGAGGAGGTCGATAACTAATAAATAACGCACTGAGGTAAATGACTACCATTTTTCTCTACAAATTTAAAAATTCGCAAGGTAACGATTCCGTTTACAGACAAGTCTTTCGGCACACGTTTTGCACAAATTTTTTTGTTCCCTTTGATACTTTATCACAACCGAGATTTAGATCGAAATTGTTCGAGAGATGTACTAAGATGGACATAAGGACTATTCCGCAGGCTATATGATCAAACTGTGTATGACTAGCTCGACAGGTTTTAAATTTCAAAGGTATGTTTGATACTACGGGTCGTGTTCATTTGTTATTTTGATTATTTGGCTATTGTAGTGATAGATTATTGATTTCTACACGTTCGACGTTCTCGCTTCGCCAAGTCTAAAGTCATCTCATGTGCGGAATCGAGTTTGCTCTCTTTAATTGAAGATGGGCCATATGTCTATATGTTTATATAACTTGTCAATACTGTATTGACCTGCGAGCCCCTTACGTCAACGCACGGAGAAAGAATTTTTCTTTTTAAAATATGGTAATTGTAGAACTTTTTTTGTGAGAAAATGAACTATTATGTCTGAGGGAAAAGGCCATTTCTGTGCTGAGAAAGTCAAAAAGTCTATCCACCACTCGAATTATACACAGGAGTATCTATTAGTAGTAAATACGTAGATGCACCAAATAATTTTAAGGTAATATTCAACCTGCAGGTCCTTTAACATGTTTGAGATATAGTCGAACATGGGCGGCAACACGTGGCAATAACCATGAATAAATTGTAGATATTCGTGAAAAACTAAAATCAGTCGGATGGTCGTAGTGGTACTCTCATTATTTTAGAGGGGTACGGGGTTCCTGGACAAGTTTTTTCTAATATTTCGCGGCAAAAAACCCTAAGTGCCTCTATTGCGTAAGAAGTGGATGGAACAATAAACACGTTATCTCCTTTATTATGGCTTTTCGCAAAAAAAATTCCTGATTGTTCTCCTTTATAACAACAAAGATACACAGAACAATAAAAAAAAAAACGGGAAATTTAAAAATTTTAACTAGATCATCTCTTACAGTAGGTCATAACTGACTTGTATAGAGTTGAAATTGCATTGTACGAGTAAAGAACATTATTTTTTTTACTAACGAATCTTTAAAATTCACAGGTAGAGTTATCCTTTAGTGCGATTTAATTATGCGCTTGGCACATTAATAAGACTTCTTGTTTCCTTTTAAGTAAAAAGAGTTAGATTCGGAGGGAAATTTCCGATATGCATAAATATTTGACAGGCATCACTAATATTTTAAAGCTTGTATGAACAACAAGGTGAATATAGAGTAGTGTGGTGATCTTACTCACGTTGTGTAAGTCTATTTGTGCTTTTTGTGATATTTCTATAGTATGAATAGATTTGATTATCTCTACAACTATGCAAGATTTTTCGGGCTTTCGCTAAGTCTATAACGCTCAATTCTCATTCGTTTGAAGTATAGCTATTTAAGCCGAGGAATGGCAATTGGAAGATGAGAATAAGTTACAATTTTCGAGACCGTGAGAATACAAATAAATGTGAATGAGAATACGGAGCCTACAACAGATTCGGAGACCGAAAGCAAAATTGGATGAGAATTTTCGATACAACTTTCGAGATGCCGAGAAGAGAAAGTGAGAATTTGGAGAATGAGTGTTAACAACTTTCGAGACGAGAAAGCAAAAATTAGAATGAGATGAGTTATCAACATATCGAATTCTTCTTTGGCTTCTGCGTAAGTCTGTAAGTCATCATTTCTTCATTCGTTACAGTAGATTTTTCTACTATTATAACCAGGATTCCATGTTCAGCTGAGAATCGATTTTAATATCTAATGGGACTTTAAGGTCTTACTTCCAGTTAACTCATTCTCATTACGGCGCTCGATTTCTCACTCTTTTTAGCGTAAAGATGACATGTTGCAGATGCTTTTAATATATTCAAACTGGGTATATGACTGCAGCTACTGTCACGTACCTAGAAATATATTCTTCCTAAAATGGTAAATGTTGTAACTGTTATTTCTTGAAAGTATGATGGAAATGGCAATTTGTGCTAAAGAATGCAAAATCTTATCATAACTAACCAGTAATTTGAGTAATTTCATAACTCGTTAGTCTTAGCAGTTTGATAAGGACGGCATCTCATGTCGTTCGATTCACGAAACTCAGGTATAAAAAACCGAGATTTCCCAAAAGTCGACACTCGTTCCGTCGTTAATCCACACCGTTCCTCCGTCCCGTCTCGCTCTCCAAAACGTTCCTCCGTCTCACACCGTTCCCGTCACACCGTTCCCACGTCTCCACCCCGAACCAGATACCACCCGTTCCGTCTCACCCGTCCCGTCTCCACCTACGATAACAATATATACGGTTACCGTTCTCCACTTAAGATATAATACCCGTCTCCACCGTTAATATATAGAACTCGAATGGGTCTTACTTTACTAATTAATTAATCTCGAAGGCGAGTAATGTTCGAAAGGCGAAGAAGAAGATCTAAATCTAAGACCACGAAAGCCGGAGTTTACCACGTCTTCATGAATTAGCATTTCTTCCCGTTCGTCTCACATACTTGTTCCCCAATACCCCCGTTATCATCACATCACACCGTGATCCCGTCTCCACCCGTTCCAGCAATCACGTCTGACTGTTTCACCGTAGCGCGTAGGCAACGTCGTCTCACTCGATTTCCCAAATATATATATATCTCCATATATACGTCGTTCCCCGTCTCCACCCTTATCGCGTCCAAACGCTACGTTTATACCCCGTCTAAAAAGATCCCCGTCGGTCATTCCCACTTCGTTTCCGGTACTCCACTCGGTTCTCCCGTTGCCCGGCCGCTACCCGGATATCCCCGTTCGTCCATCCAATGGGACGTATCCCTCGTCCGATACTCTGATTCCTCAGCCGCATTAATCTTTACGTTCACCGTACTCAGTCGGTTCATATTGGATGACGGCGCTTCCACTGCGTTTCCCCGAGCCTCCACTATTGTCACCCGTCCTCGAAATGGTCATTAAAATTAACCTATTATTATCATTTACGATATGTAAACGCCGAGTAGAGTACATAGTAGTTTTTTTGAGGTGCTTTACGAAGGTCACTATGATTGACGGAGATGACGTTTCCGAGGTAGAATGGGGGTAAGACAATATATTTTAATCTTAATTTTTTTGAGATGGTAAGCGTTACTCATACAGAGATAATTATTTGATACGTAAAAGAAACGCGAATTTTTAAGAGGGGTACGACTACGACTGTTCAAGAGAAAGAAATTAATATAAACCATAAAATATGTGGACGTACAGATAATGATAAGTTGATTAAAGAATTTTAAGATAAAGATTAAGAGAAACGGATAGAAAAGAGATAAAGTGATCACACATATGTGAAAGTAACTAGTTTATTAGTATCAATTGCTTGAGAAGGCTTATAGATATTCGTAATTAATTTTTCTATTTTTGAAGTTTCCATTTCAGAAAAATATTTGAAAAAGGTAAAAATGAAATTTATTTTCGCAACATCTTCCCCGAAAATGTGAGAAGAGTAAGCGGATGGTTCGTGGCCCGTAGTGGAATCCGTTAGGAGGTCATCTTATGGTTTTTACGCATAGGAGTTAGAATTTTAAGTGTTAGAGTAAAGATAATAAATCGGCTCAGAAGGCATATAATGGAGAACATGGGGGTCGTGCGAGTTAGTTTTTTAATTAATTAATTTATTTGTTTATAGTTACTCTAAAAATTAATTTTTCATACGGAAACTGTAAAAGTCATAAGTTCAGGAGTAATATTAAAAAAAATAATAATGATAAATTAGGAGAGCAGCACTCGCGCATCAAAGAAAACTCGCTAAGAGGACGGAGCGGTCAGAAATTTATTTCGCGCAACATCTCTAAGCAATGAAGTAAATAAGTCCGTTATGTCTTGTGCCCCGATCGAAGCGTAGTTGGCGGACATTTAAGATATTCTTAACGCTAGTCGACATTTATACTTAAGAATATGATATTACTCAGGGTATTCAAGTATCAAAATTGTTATTTTTTCTATGTTCTTAATTTTCCGTCTCAATTTTTTCTCATACTTTATCCGTGAACAACCTTCTCGCTTGTTTCTCCTCAAAAGCAGGAACGATAGTGACGTTTTCGGTAATTTACCGAAACGATTCTCGGAGGGCTACAATAGGGCCGGGTTCCTCTAACGGCTCTCAACTATACTAATTATGAATAACAAGTTTCGATATACCTAAAAACGACCTCGACGAGTCAAAAGCGGCAATATTTTCTTCAGGGATGCAATATCGTTAGGCGTTGTAAATATATTGTGTGAGTGACTAGTTTCTGTAACGTTGTATAAGTCGAAGGTATAGAAGCCTAAAATATGAAATAAAAAAATTTCAATTTTTCCCGGGGTCGAATCTAAGAAAGATTTTTGATTTTATGACCCTTTGAGTTGATAATAGGGTTCCGACGAACGTCATATGGAACTATTTAATTAACGCTTATCGACGTCTATAGAGTAAATAAATGGATTCTAAAACGGTAGAGTCATGTCTATTTTGGGGCGTTTTACGAAACGTCACTATATAACGAGGACGTTTCCGAGGTAAATGGGACATCGTGCAAATATTTTTTTATTAATTTCTGTTTAATTTAATTTACCTCTAAAAATTATTTATGGTAGAAAAGGAAATTTAAGGGAGACAAAACTATATAAAAAATTAATTATTGAGCGCAACTAAAATATAGGTACAGATCGATAGATAAATTATTACAGTATTTTAAGATAAAATTTAAGAACGAAAATAAATAAATATTCAACGTAGGTGATAAATTATTTATAAGCAATTCTCATTGAACAGTTTTAAGATTATCCAGTGATAACCAAAAGTTTTATACAAAGTTTCTATCAATTAACAAATCGTATTAACGGTTTCAACAGGCATTTATTTTTGCAACCATCTCCCCGAAGCAGTACAGAAGTAACGTTATTCGTAGTACCTCGAGTTGAACGCTGTAAGGAGGGTATCCTTATAATTTTTTTTTTTACGTTAAGTTTTAAAAGTGTAGCAATCAAAATCGCTCATAAGCCCATAGAAATGGGGGGCGTGCGTGATTTTTTATGAATAATCTTGTTGTTTAGATTACACTCTTAAAAACGTTATTTTCATAGAAATACTGAATTATAGGGGAGTCTGAATTAGAATAAAAAAGTAAATTAATGATAGTAATACAATAGGAACTTTAGCCCTCTCTAGAAATAACATTAATTCGTTCTTAAGAACGAAAATGTTATTTCTGCAACATCTTCCGGAATACAAAAGTTGCGCTTATTTTGTGCACGACAGAGTGTGCACCGATCGATGCGTAAGTGGGGACCTTTATAGATTTCTTACGTCGATATTTATGAATAAGAATTGATATTCAGGTATTCACATATCATTTATTGTTTATATTGATTATACTCTGTTCTAATTTCTATAATTTTCATCATAACTTCATCCGTGAATTTTTCGTTTTTTTCCTCAAAATACGATAGTGACGTTTCGTAATTACTGAGTACGTTCTCGCAGGGTCGATCGAGGGCGGGTTTCCTCTACGGCGTCTAGTATATATAATGCAGGGTTCTCGATTACCATATAAAAACGATCTCGACACGATACAAACGGCCAATATATTCAGGGATGAACTAGCGTTGGGCGCAAATAATTAATGATTTATAGTAACGTTTATGTCTGTACAGTTTATAATCGAAGTTATAGGAAGTTTAAAATTAGAAAATAAAAAAATTTCAATTTTCCCGAGGTCGAATTTTTATAGGAGATTTTGAGTTTATACTTTTGAAGTTATAACGGTTTCCGAGAAACGTCACTATTTGACTAATTATAGCTTAACGACGTTTTAATTATGTAACTAAATCTGGGATTTCTAAAACGGCGTACGAGGTCTATATTTTTTTGGGCTTTGTAGTCCGGAAACGTCACTATATTGACGAGACGTTTCATAAGATGAAAGCTTATGCAATATATTTTATTTTTATTTATTTTTTTATAATGAATAAAAAATGTTCAATTTTTTACCATTAGTCGACTTTTTTTTTCGGAGAGAGATTTTATTTATGACCTTTATGAGTTATAAACGGGTTCTCGACGAAAGCGTCCTATTTGGAACTATTATCTAAAGTCTTTATCGAGCGTTCTATAGAGTAAAATTGTGGATTCTAAAACGTAAGAGTCATTGATTTTGGGTTTAATACGAAACGTCAACTTATGACGAGGACCGTTCCAAGGTAAATGGGACGATTCAGTTGCAATATTTTTTTTATATATTTTTTTTAATTTAGTTACTCTAAAATTAATTATGGTAGAAAACGAAATTTAATGGAGACTAAACTATAATAATAACAACATTAATTATAAGAATAATATAGCGTTGATTAGTATTAAATAATAAGTATTTAAGCAATTAAGACGAAAGAAAAATATAAAATATTCAATAATGTAATATAACTTATTATAAGCATTGGGTAATACGGCTTCTTAAGTATTCTTAATTATTTTTTTTTTATGGTTTCTCCTTCGGGAAAGAACTATGCATTAGGAACAAAAAAGTTTATTTGCACCATTCTCGTCCGAAAAGTACAAGAGTACGTTATTGCTGTCGTAACTCACCGAGGTTGAACCGTAGGAGGGTAGCTTATAATTTTATTTTTTACGTTAATTTTGTTTAAAGTGTAGCAAAAAATCGCTCATTTGAATGATTTTTTTATTTCATGTGCTTTACTGCCTTGATAGTGTTCACACAGGTGAATAAACACATAGATTATTTTATAGAAAACTGCAAGCGAGCTCATTTTTCCTAAATTTCGATTCATTGTGCAATTCCATCTCTGGATAATAATATCTTGAGAGATTGAATATTGACTTTTCACACGTGGATTTATCAAATAATGTCATCAGTATACAATCTGAGCTGAATGATTTTGTAGAGAAAATCATATCGTACTTGTGTTTCATTTAAGAGAGATTGCTAATTATTCGATGAATAAGTCGTGAGTAGAAGAATGATGTTAATGTAAATAAAAGTAAATATTAGAAGAATATTATTTTTAGATGTCTTAAATTTGTGATGAATTTAAAATCAAGTGTTGCAGAAGCATACTCAAATATAGTTTGTTATTTTGTGAGAGATATAAAAACAATATTCCAAATATGAATTTTCATTAAAAAACGTCAATTTAAGACACCTAAAACTATTAATATGACAATTTATGTCGTCTCTTGCATTTAATAGATAACACTCTCGCGATTTTAATCACAAATAAAAACAATATTTAAACTTTTTTCTCAAGTAATAGAAACGTGTGATATTCGCTCGTATCAATAATACACACTTTTTTCAACAATGTGATGAAGTTAACAAAAATATATTAGACTTCTTCTGAAGATAGAGTGACGAATTAGTATATAATATATCACTCGTTAACCACTCTCTTTCCAAGTAGTCAGACATGAGTATTTGTAGAAAAAGTTGAATAAGTTGTAGTAGATAAAGGACTGTTATCTAAATATTTTGTAGTTATGTTAAGTATGCAATTTACAAGTAATTCAATTGGTAAAACAATACTAGATTGAGATATTTTTCAGGTATAAATGCATATTTAAACAAAATATTCAGAACAAAAACGCAAATTAAAAAGAAAGCAGATTCAATATTTGATGTAGCATCCTATTAAAATAGAGATTTGAATCTTAAATTAGTGCACGTTTTTGCTTTTTCTAAATTTGTAAAAGATGATTTTAATCAATATTTGTTTTTTTTATACCAATATTTTTTTTTTTCAAAATCAAAATGTCTTGAAGAGATAAAACCCGTGTTTACATAAAAAACTAAAAAAATTTTAACTGTTTTAAGATCTCAATACAAATAATACGACATATTTTCTCATAGTGTTGAAATTATAGGATAATCACCACCTTGTTAACACTTTTACGCGTTTCTAATTAATTTATGATAACTGTGCAATAATAGTTTAGGAGAGTCGTTTACCATTTATAAGAACACTCAAATTATTTGTAATTTGTTATTGATAAACTGCTGTTTATAAACAAATAATAGCACGTTAGATTTAAAGAAACTCATTTAAGAAAGATTTGATATTCAGCATTTGAAATAAAATAAAATCAAGTGTTAATGAAATTATACTTTACGCCAAATCAACCTTTTAGAAGCTGTGGGTTAGTTTGAATATTTTAGTTATTTATGTGCGGGCGAACACTACTATTAATAATAGGTACGAGGCACAGTTTTTCTGAATGAAACACATTGTAATATATTTTTTCAATATATGGCCTTTGATATATGATTGAGGATACTGCAATAAGATATATATAGCTTTGTCGAAAGTCTTTTTTATTGGATATAGACAAAAAAGATTTTTTCTAAACTGATATGATGTATTTACGGAACTATCCTTCTGTATCTCTTTAAAAGTATATGTTATGTCTACAAATTCACACGTAAAGAGATTCTGTAAAAATTTATACGAAAAAGAGTCTGTTAATATCTTCTAATAGTATGCAAAGACTCGAAATATTTTGTATTATCTAATTTGATTAACATGCTAGAATATATATTGAGTTCTTAATATACACAGACTAAATGAAATATTTATTTTGTAATATTACAGCATTTTGAAAAAAAATAAAATCGATGATTAATATTAATTTTGAACAAATGTCTCAATTTCAAAAAGGCAGATATAAGTTAGAAAAACGTTTCTAATGGAACCATTCCCTTTTCTGAAACCAAATGCCCCAATTATTGAACTTGTTTTCTTAGCAGAAAAATGAAATGATTGGAGTGTCCGCGTACGAATGCACATAATTTATTTTCAATATGCTGATGACATTACAATCTTTAAGAATCAAAAACTCATTTTTGTTATATAAAATATTTTAAAACTAAATTATATTTAACACATTGATGAAAATTAGACGAGAAAAAAGACTTCGAGATATCTTTCGTCTCATGTCACAGGTCCAGTATTTGAATTTAGAACTCACTCTGTGAAAAATGTAAAGCTATTTTTTTATACTAGAAAAAGACGAGAGAGATTTGAAGTTGTTTAGATGTATGTATTATGAGTAATTTTTATATATCGTAAGAATTTATATAAGGCGTATTTTCAGCATTGTTTGATTACACACCAATAAACAATATGAATAGTATTTGTGTATACATGTAAGCAAATATTGATTAATACATTAAATACGATACAAGAATATTCTCATCAAAAATAGAGCAAGAAATTGAAAGATATATAATCATTTCAATTGTTTTTTATAGCTTTCTTTATAGACTTATGATGTTGAATCAAATTGAAATTTTGCAACTATTTAATTTTTTTCTAATGAGATTTCATTATTATTGAGTGGGGGTAGTTTAGAAAATCGAAAAATTATTAACTGGATATATATATATCACAAATAAATTTTCATATAATTGTTTCTGAAAAAATTATTACGTACGCTGTAGAGACAAAATTCGTACTTTTTTCTAAGAACGTTTAGCCGTAAATTCGTACATGCTGAAAATTTAAAGAGATAAGAAAGACGGCTTTATAATGTCGTTAAGAGAAATGGTTTAAAATATTTTTTTTTCTCAATAACACATAGGTTCATTCCATAGATAGCAATTATTATTAATGAAATATTTGGTATTGAGTAAATAAAACATACTATATTTGTAGAGATTTTATAACTGTCGTATAGAATTTTCAGAACAGTATAGAACAAATTATACTAAAATCTATGTTTTATTCATTGAATAATGTCACCTATTTTTGCAACAACGTTCTGAAATTGCAAATATTTTATTTCACTAGTAATGAAATCTATTAGATTATTGTATGTCATGAGATGAGCTTTTGTAGAACACTCAGTTTGTTAAAATCGCAATATATTAAAGGATTTACCTAAAATAATTTTCAAAATGTTGAAGAATTTTTTGTAGGAGAGAAGCCAATACAGAGTTAATACTTTTATAGTAGTTCTAAAATTCCGTAATGTGAAATATTTTTAATGAAATAAAAATGGACGATGTTAATTTTAGAAGTTTTTAATGACAAGATACTTCTGAGATTTATTAGTATAAAAAAAATGGTTTTTACAAAAACAAACACTATTTAAAAAAAATCTTATCTTAAAATATACGGAATATTTGGGTAATATAGAAAAGCGAAATCACTTTCTGTTAATCTTTTAAATTTCATTCAAACAATTAGCAACGGTCAATTTTAAAAGACAAAATTTAGACACTTCTTATTTCCCCATAACCTTTTACTACATAGAATTTTTTTATTCATTATTAAATTTTTCAAAAACGCGATTTTGAAACAATATCACTTTTCTTTTGGGCTTTTTTAATTTTTGAATAAGATTGCGCCATTTCTCAGCCAAATGAAAACCGATCTTAACATAGTTGAGAATTTTTTTGTTAAGACGGTAAATTTTAGGTGTTTTTTCTTTATGTAAGATTAGCTGAAATTGAATCACAAATAAAATAAATACTGTGTTTTCAAATAAGTTGTTACAGAATTGCAAATATTTTCAAAAAGACCTAAAGATCACAGAAAGCAAATAAAGATGAAAAAGATTTAAAAAAGAAAAGAATAAAATATTATTTAAATAATCATGGGTTTTTAGAATAAAAACGGCGGGGTTCTTTAGTGAAAACACTAGTTCCCCGTAAGTTTTTGTTAAATTTTTTTTTTTTTTTATGAATGTTGTGTTTTTCAATTCGCCAAAAATAAAGATTTGTTGAATTATTGTGGTAATGAGTTATTTAGGGTGGAAGTGGATTAAAATCGTTTGTTATTTTTTTTTTTTTTTTTTTTCAAAATTTGTATACATAATTTTAAAAAAGTTTAAGTATTTACCTTTTTAAATTTTAAGCTCCATTAGAAGATAGTGTCAGCAACAGAATACTAGGAACTCAGGTATGAAAAAAATAATTGAGTTAAAAAGGAATGAAGAACGACGAGTAGCTCCTGAATTGTCAGGAATGAAGTTAAAAGCAGACGATTGAGCTAAGAAATAGTTCAGCTTTAGAAGGAAGGTAAGGTAGCAGTTTTTGCTATTGGAAGATACCAGAGGAAAAAGCAAAGTTAGGGTTAACAATTTTTTTACAAAATGCCAGAAGAGGCATGAGGAAGTGAGGAAACGGATCTAGAAAGATCAGTCTACGGAGAAAAGAGTTTTTAGTGTCTCTGAGAATAGATTTTGTAAGATTCCGTGATGAAATATAAATAATATGAGTTTCTGGAGTTGGGAGATGATATAACTTCTAAAGACATCTTCCTTGTGACGAATAGCAAGAGAACAAGGACAGTTAAACCAAGGTTTGTAAGTTTTGACAGAAGTGAAAGAATAATGAATTGTTGCCTTCTTGCAAGAGAGAATTACCTTGGATATGCGTTCTGCACATTTCGAAGGACACTTAGCACGGAAGCTCTAGTTATTCTATGGGAATTAAAAAATTGTCACCTCATGTCTGCCCAGTTTACA
>JABUQX010008465.1:0-22500 GCA_015478945.1 Trachelipus rathkii
AGCTTCGAAGCCGTTCAAATTTTGTTTACTAATGTTTCATTAGATGAAACTTTCGAAATTATATTTCATTAGTTATTCAAAAATTCACCAACGATACAAAATTTGAGTGAATTAACTTTACATATTAACAACTGATATATTTTTGTTTAATGGAAATTTGCATAAACAAGTTGATATTGCTATAGGAACTCCTTTGGGTCCTATTCTTAAACATCTTATGTGTTTTTATGGAAAATTTCTTAACGAATATCTTGTTAAATTGAAGCCTATATTTATTTGGGGAGTGGGGGGATGACTCCTTTCTTTTTAAATTTTGTGATTATGTTGATAAATGTTTTTTTTTTTTTACAGTTGGTCACCTCCAAATACAAGAATATTATATTCATTATTGATGAAAAACAATAATTATATGGCCAATCTACAGTCTAGATATCATATAATGGACCAACTGAGGCTTTCATTCTAGTAGATAATGAGTTTATAATCAGTATTCATTTTAGATATATAATTTAGTATATAAATTAACTACTCATATTTGTCATAAAATTATATAAAGAATCTTTATTGCTTTATAATTATGAGGTTATCTTCTATGAACCTGACTCTCCTCGCTTGTTTATAGGTATATGACAAATAGTTTCTTATTTAGTATCATTATTCTCTAGAGTATTACAAGTGTAGTAAAACAGCCTTGATATACCAACATCGTGAAAGGGCTTGGGTTCGAAGCCACAGTAGGAAAGAGTAACTAAAGATTATATATATATATATTATTAATATATAATTATATTTATTATATTATATATACATATATATAATATTATATATATATATATAATTTTATAATATATAAATATTATATATTATATATATATATATATTTTATGTATTGTTATGTTATATATATATATATATATATATTATAATTATATAATATATTATATATATATTAATAATACATATATCTCAAATTATCATTATTAATATATAAATATTATATTATTATATATATTTATATATAATATATATATTATATATATTATATATTATATAATATTAATATTTAATATATTTAATATTATATATATATATATATATATATATATATTAATATTATAATATATATATATATATATATATATATATATATTAATATTATATATATATATATAATTTAATATATATATTAATATATATATATATTAATTATATTATATATATATTATTATTAATATATTATATTTAATTATTATATAATATATATTAATATATACTATTTATATATATTATATATATTTTATTATTATATAATTATATATTAATATTATAATATTTATAATATATTATAATATAATATTATATATATATATTTATATATATGGCTTTATGTGATATTATCATTAATCATAAATAGCAAAATATCATTTTCAATCAATTATAAATATCTCATAAACTTCACTAAATTAAGTACTTAAACAGGGAAAAGGAATAATCTATTGCTTAGATGTCTGGTCCATAAATTTAGTTACCAGGAAAATTGCCATATATAAAATAAAACAAAAAAAATACATAACACAAAAAAAAATCATATTTCAAAAGAACATTTAATATCTTATTCATCGTAAAATATTTATCTTATCAAATGACTTACTTTTTATAGGTAAATGTAAAAAAAAGAAAAATAATTTATAAATAAATAAAATAAATTAATTGTCGCTCTATTTTATTTATAGGAAGCTAAGGGGTGAGACATAATTATAATATTATATATTAATATAATATATATATATATATATATTATAATATATTATATATATTTTATTAAATTTATATATAATATATAATAATATAATATTAATATATATTATATAATGGGTCTTATGTAGATGATATGCCCCAATCTTCTCCTATATTTCTTTTATTTTATCTAACTCACGTTCAATATATTTGTAGTTTTTAAGTGTATATTAGTTCTACATTTTATTGATTAAATAATATTTAATGCATATTACGGCATTCTTACGGCACTGCCTGTAATTTGCTTTATTTAGATTACTTACTGACGTTTCCGTTTTATGTTTAAATGTTTCAATGACTTGTAGATTCTAATTTAGCTTCAACTCTCTGTAACAAATATCTTTAACTTTCTTACTTATAGCATATAATATACTTATCTTATGCACTTGGTATAACAACTGCTCATCCTTCTTTAGCTATCTACAGTTTATTCAGTATTTTTCAATAATAATCTATTACCCAATTATCTCACATACTTAGTGATTTACTTGTGACATAGTAGATCATATAAACTAACTTATAGTAGTTATTTAACATACTTCTTATCTGTTCTCGGTTCGTTTATGGTGTGTTATTCTAAATTTAATTTTTATTATACCTTATTATTATTAATTATCTATTATATTAGTTATTATTTATTAATTATTTTTAAATTTCTTTAATATCTTATAATATTTTATTTTTTATTCTTTATTTTTTAATTATTTTATTAATATTAATTTATTTATATTATTTATTATATTATTTTATATATATATATAATTATTTATATTATTTATATTAATTATTTATTATTATTTAATTTTTTAATTACTTATTTTATTTTATTAATTATTTTATTAAAATTTATTTCCTATTAATCTTTTTATATTTATTTATATATATTTATTTATTACCTTTAAATTATCATTAATTTTTATATACTAATTATTTAAATTTTATTATTATTATTATTATTATTATTATTATTTTATTATTATTATTATTTATCTTATTTTATATTATTAATTAATTAATTATTATTTATATTATTATTATTAATATATTATAATTTAATTATTTATTATTAATTATTATTATTATTTTTAATTAATTATATATATATTATTTTTATTTATATTTTATTTATGTTTTATAAATTGGATTTATTTAATTCAATTTTCGGCATTGTTATGTGATTTGTGGGTCATTCCGATATGACTGACGGGGAATCTCCAGATTGGGAGTGATACGTTTTCGTCTATACCCGTAGGGGAGGAGGCTGGAGGTAATCGTCCATGTGCTGTCATTATTATATTTTATTATCTATTATTATTACATACCAATTATTCAAATTTATCTCAAATAGTAATTAGCTGTGGAGTGAGTGTATTATCTCTGGATGTACCTTTACATCTACGTGTTTAGGTGGTGGAATTAGTCCTATTTCTTAATTATTATTATTTGTATCCGATTTATAATATTCCTATTTCTCATCTGTTTATAAGTGTTAACCTTGTGATAGTATCATCTCTCATGAATATCTTTGTCCATTATTAGTGTTGCGATTGTTTATTAATTATCCCTTGGGGTATATCTCTTATAATTTATATATAAAAAAAAGCTCATCTTATTATAATTTATTATAATAGAATAGGAAGATTTCTATTTTTATGCAATTAGGAGTTTTTCATTAATATTTAATAGGTATTCTTATTTATATAATAGGTTTAGTGTCTACTTCTCTTATTCATTATTATCATATTATTATTATTATTATTAATTATATCAAAATAATTTGAATACTTTTTTTTTATTTTATTTTACATCTGTTTATAATAATAATTCAAATTTGACATTTATATTTAGTCGTAAATCGTTTCCACATTTGATACTCCTAGTGTTTAGTGTCATTCAAAAGTGGTGGTATCTTCTCTTATCTAGTCTCTGTAAAGCCATCACTCTGTTATGTTTATACATAGAAAGAATTTGTTGGTTGACTTAATTCTTCCGTGTGTGACATTAAAAATTTGGACTGTCCTATACAATTCCAGCAATGTTACCTTTTTCGCCTTTTTTGACATATTTTTAACTTGTTTTTTGATAGAATATTATTAGGTATCATGGAATCGTTAAAATGGATATAAATATTGTGTGGCCTTGTTAATCTGTTAAATATATAAACATATCTTTCGCTCTCTAGTGATTCATTCATAGGTATAAAAATTGTTAATCGCCTAATTTAATAAATATATATATATATACTATTATTAATATATTATAATATTATATTAATATATATATATATTAATTACTATATATATTATATTAATATATATTAATATTAATTATATTTATATTATATATTATATATTATATATATTATATATTAATTATATATATATAATATTATTATTATATTTATATATATTCATTAATTATATATATATATATATATATTAAATCTATATATCTATATCTTATTATTAAATATATTAATATATATATTATATGATTTATTATATATTATAATAATTATAATATTATATTATATTAATATATTAATATTATTTTAATATAATTAATTAAGGTATTATATATACTATCTAGCATAATTTTCAGGAATTAATTTTTAGTTTATTTGAATATTATTTTTTTTTGTTATTTTTATCCAAAATAACAAACGTTAATATATATAATATCTAATCATAGAATCTATTCGTAGTAATGGATATACCTTATGATCTATATAGTTCGAAATATTTTAAATAATTATTTAAAAAATAACATTTATTCATAATTAAATATAAAAAATGATAAATATTCATATTAGAAAGTACGACACTTACAGAAATAATCAATTATACATATTGTTGAAGTTGTAGCGTGTAATAGATAATCTGTTTGTTGTATGATAAGATGTATTTATGAATTGATACGGTCAAGAGAAAAAAAATATAAAATATTATGTATATTTTTCTATACATAAATGATAGAATATGTAGAGCATATACGATATATCGCCATAACATACGTATCGATCCCTCTCAGTTGAACAATTGATATTCTGTAGGTAAATGTTTATTATAGATGCTGTAATTTATGTGTTACTATATACTCATTTATTGTTTATATATATGTATAACAAAAATAAAATATATATTATAGTATTGATATATTAATACAAATAATGTCAGATGTTCTTTTCGTATGGTAGTGGGTGCGACGCTACAGAGGGGGGGTCTTAATATTTTTCATATAACTGTATCACCGTATGTGTGATTGTTGTGTGTTATACAATGAGACAGTTTGTTTTAATATACCTCTGTGGTTATTTAATATACGCTAATTATTTTATGGTTTTACATATAAGATGTTATGTCGGAGTTTGTGTTCGTAGTATTTCTTTTAAACCTATCGAAGCTCCGGTTGGGTGTGTGTGTGTGCGATAATCTATACTTGGCTACCTTATTACGACGCTTGACTCAGGTATTCTATACATCTCGATGCCATATATTCAGTTCTACACTACTTTTTTGCCTTTATTCTTTAATGTAGGAGTATTCATTTCTCGCTTCGAGTGTATTTGTGCCTTTAGGTTGTTAGATATAGAATTGCTTGTATGCTTGTGTAGACTGGAGTGTGCTAGCTCTCGTGTATAGTGGTGTTCTAGTATGTATTTGTATGGTAATCAGAGATTGGTTGTGTCGTTCTCACTTTGTGTTTGGTGATGGTGTTTGGTGATGGTGTTTTTGTTTGTTATTATTATCTATTATTTATTGTGTGGTACTCTGTTTAGTGGTATTGTATAGTGTTTGCTATGGATTAGTTTTGTTTGTTTAGTTATGTAAGATATAGATAATGTCTGATAATAGACTTTGGGCTCTGTGTGTGTTTTGTTATAGCTATTATTATTACGATTTTTCATTAATATTATTTTATTATTATTAATTATTATTATTATTATATTATTATTATATATTATTATATTATTATTATTATTATATATATTATTATAATTTATTTAATAATTATTATAATTATTAATTTATTTATATTTATATTATATATTTATTTATTATTACATATTATTATATTTATTATTATTATTATTTAATTATTATTTTTTAAGTTGCTTTTTTTTTTTTTTACTTTGTTCTGAATAAATACTCTAATATTATAATATATGATATTAGTACAGATTCTATAAATTAATATTTACAATTTATTTGTAATTTTTTATAATAAAATATTAATATTTTTTTTTTTATAATTACTACAATTAATATAAAATAGCATGTGAAATTAAAATTAATTGTTATATATTATTTATTCATCGCATCTAACATATTATATCTTTTGAACATGATGAAATGAAAGATGCAATGAATTTATTAGTATGTTTATTTTACTATTATTTTTTATTTTTTATACTATTATTTTTTATTAACTATTGAATAAAAAAAATTTAGTATTTCTGCAATTATATACTATTCTTAAAACATATTAATAATAAAGTTAAATGAAAAAGCTACACAACTCATTTTTTATATATGTGTGTGATTATATAGCTTAATTAATAATCTTTAATAATTGTTATATTGAGTTTTAATTATATTTGACTTAAGAATAAAGTCCGCAGAATCATTGTAGACACATTCCTGTATATCATATCTCTCATTATCAATTTGATGTAATATAATTTAACTTCATTTGATAAATTGTGACAATATTTAATATATTTTGATTATAACACTTCATCTATTACACTATATACACAACTGCGATCTATTTTTTTTTTCATATATCTTAATTACTCACACATTTCTGCTCGACAATGAGGTAACATAGACCCGTTTTTCTTATGACGATTGTTGAACCTTTTCACAGTGTTTGATCGCCAGGTGTATAAGTCTGTTCAACGAATATATGTAAAAAAAATGCACTAGATTGCCAGTAACTGACCAGTATATGACATAGTGTGTTCACGTCTTGAGACAGAGTATGGCACCAGTGTGCCAGGTGTGCGGAAGCTGTTTATCCCAGTTTACCCAGTTGCCTAGTAGTGGGCGACAGGGGAGTGAAAAAGTCTGCCAGGTGTGCAACGATTGCAGCTTGCCACGTTTGCACAGATATAGAAGATATGGCCGGATTGCTCTGAGAGTGACTGTCCCCAGTGGGGTGCGCAGTGTGAGGATATGATGCTAGTCTGAAACGCTTGCTTGCTAAGTTGTCCCGTTCCGGCAAGTGTCAGAAGGTTAACCAGTTGCAGTATCTCCCATAGCTATGTATTTATATTGCCGGATTTCCCTATGTGGTTGCCTATATTTGCCTATAGTTTTGACCGTTAGAGATATCTCAAGTGTGCTACGAGGTGATGTCCCCGAGTATCATTGAAACGTACTGTGTACTTTTAAAAGTGAGAAATCTGTATTTGTCTTTTCTCTTTTATCCTATTTAATAGATAAATAATCGGCATACTGATATATAAATTCATTTGAGATGTTTCATGACCTTGAACATACTTTCCACCTTCTACAATATATTTTTTATTATTATATAAATGAAATTTACTTAATATAAATTATTATATAAAATATAATGAATAAAAACAGTATACATATCAGTGCGTGTAATATACTCATTGAATATCTTAATAGAGTGTATCATTATTTATTTTATAATTTAATTTATTATATAATTATATATTATCTATTATTATTATTATTATTATTTATATAATTTCTTATTTTATATATATTTCTATATTACTTATTATTTTAATTATTTATTTAATTTATTTATTTATTATATTTTATTATTTAATTTATATATTTTATATTATTATTATTATTATTTATTATTATTATTTATTATTTATTATTATTATTATTTAATTATTATATTATTATATCTATTATTTTTAATTAAGTTATAAATTTATGAAATAAATAATATTACACATTTATTTATATTTCCTATTATTATTATTATTATTTTATTATTTTATTAATTATAACTTATTATAAATATAAAAAATTGTTAATACTCCCATATGATTACTAATAAAGTACACACATAACTCTACAACACAAAATAATATCTAATTTATTATATGTCTTTTTTTTTGTATTAACTTATATAATTGTGTGTTTTATTTTTAATTAATATTTTATGATTTTTAAAAACAATGGACGTAAATTTTAGTAAAGGATTTAGTTTATTATTGTTACTATTTAAATTAATATTCGATGTGATTTTATTCTTTAGTTCTTATTAATATATTTATATATATTAATAATATATATATTTTTATAATCTATATATAACAATTATATATATATATATATATATATTAACATGAATATATAAATATTATACTACTTAACTATATTTATATATATATACAAATTATATCTATTAGAGTACCTGGAGTAATTTTGGATAGCAACCGTCTTCGTCAATACCCATTGTAAAAATGTCTCTTATTATTACAGCTGCACTGGGACTTTAATGGAATCATACTCTAGATATATAACCCTCAGCTGTTTTTATAATTATGCTGTTCCATGGCCAATGTATGATCCATCTGTGCATATTGTATTTATATGTGGGTATACACTTTCAAAATATCTCGTGCAAACTTATATCATGATGTATTATTGCGATAAGGTCTCAACAAATGATAAATGTGTTATGTTTGATGGTTAATCTGAGTGTGTGCTTTAAGTAGGTGGAGAGTAATCATATATATATTTGATATTATTACACTATTTTTGATCATAGTGAATAAAAAATATGCTTTTCTGTAATAATATTTGTAATGTTAAGACAAGTAATCATAATAATGTCGTAAGTCAAATTAGTGTATTTTAATGGTGTCGTGTATAATTAAGCACTGATGTATAATGATGAATATATGTATGACATCCATGACAATTTATAAATTTATGCAACTCTTGTCAATCAAAATATTGACATTTTTAGAAGGTTGATTAAATGATAACTTATTAAAATACCAAATTCGTTTCATACGAGATAATGAATATTATTATAATATAAATATGTGCTTCAAGAAAATAATTAAAAGTATTCTCCACATTTTTTTTTTACCAATAAAATTTGGGTTCCCACCTATAATAGTAACTAAGAATAGTACTATTTCTATTTAATTGTTTTATATTCTTTATCAAATAACGAAACAGTTATTTCAATTGGGTAGTATAACCTATTTAGATGTCATATGTGTGAACCCAGTTATTAATAGATTGGATTCATATTTAATATGTTTAATATGATATATATATATAGAGTCTAAGCCTCTTATATGAAATACATTATGCACTATATAATAAAACTACATAATATACTACTAATATAGTAAGAAAATATTAAAAGTTACATATTTCATATAAAAACCATAAACAATAACGCATTCTAACACACAAACGAACACTAACATCATAAAAAAATAAAATAAAATCACATATAAAAATTGCTTTATTTTTGGGGGGTGTAAGCTCGAGCCGGGTGGGATACATAGTTTAATATAATATATATATATATATATTATATTGTCAACATAGGCATAGCGGCATAGTGGAATAACGATAACCGTAACGTAGGAACACGGGGGGACGTTTTCCCATAATACCCTCGAGTAGGGAGGCGGCGTAGTAGGAGTACCTCAGCCTAGCGATACAATACTATATATATACTCATAAAATATCACCATAAGAGCTGGAGGGTGATCGGATATAACAATATACCCGGTAATGGAGGGGGAATAGTATAACCACCGAGTTCCCGGAAAGGCCGAGATGAACGCCTCACTATGACTCTGCCATCTGATGCGGTCTATACCTTGGGTGATTATTCTTTAGTTAAAAAACAATACAAAAATTTAATACTAGAATACTTGCCTTTCTTCTCCGATAATAGTAATACGTAATTTAAAACTGAAAACTTTCTTTTCTATACTCATATTACTATAAATTTTAATAATAATTATTTTTTTTATATTCACTTTTCGCACTAATTGTACTACCAAGCATTTCACATGACTATGTATTTATCTTTCCCGGTAGTATTGTTGTAGTTTTTGAGAATTAGTACGGATTATGTGGCTTTTACTAGAGGCTTGACATAATATATATATATATATAATTATAATATATAAATTATATATATATATATATATATATATATTATAATCTATTAATATATATTAATATATATAATATATATTAATTTTATATATAATCTTAATATATAATATATATATATTATATCTATTATATATATATTATATACTACAGTATATCATATATTATATATATATAAATCTTATCTTCTTCATATATCTAGGACTGTTTAATGTTTTAATAGAACACTCTTATATATATATTCTCGTTCAATTTTTATTTGAATTTTATTATTATATTTTTATTTGTTTTTTATTTTTATATATATATTTCTAGTATAAATATATGATTACTATCACTCATTTACAATTTTATAAGGGGTGAAAAATCGACATTCGATAAATATTAATTGAATATTTTAACTCTATACGAATCCGTCAGTTTTATTTTATTTTTATATACTATTTTTTTTTTTTAAATAAAGGAATACTCAGGTATATAAACCGTGAGCAAGGTATGCCGGAGTCTGAGGGTTTCGCTTTACCGTGGGATACGAGGTGAGTGATATATAGAGACTATTTCCCCTCTATATAGGTGAGGGTTTACCGGAGTACTATACTCATCTAGCTCTTTTAGTTTATTGAGGTGTCGTCGAGTGAGTGATACTCCCCTCTCACTACGGGTTAATGGATATAGTTCCCACCTCTTGATTCACCGTTGGCTCTAGTGAATAGCCCTATTTTTATTTATATTTTTTTTTATTTTTATTTTTTTATTTTATTTATTACATTTTTGTTATATAAGCTTACTCCGCTGTGAGAATTATCCTAATAATGTAACTTGTATGGTTGTTACTTGTAGTTGGTATCTGTGACTAATTCTTGTGAGTTAAATATTATTTTTTATTTATATGAAATCAATTTATTTTTTTTGTGTTGTCTGCTCATAATTAGCGCGCTGTATTTATTGTCTAAGCTTCAGTTGAGTGGTACTGAGTGTGTCATTACGTCAAATATGGCTATTTTCTGAACACAGAGGTCGTGTGAGTGTTTCTCGTGTAGTTAATCTCATCTGTTCGGGTGTGTGATGTGTTTGTGATAAATGTAAATATATTATTTAGTTGTGATCTCTATAACATAAGATTGTAGTATTTGTTAGTCTAAGTTATTCTCCGATTGAATCTTTCTGATAGCTTTATTGAATTATCATATGTTATATACAGGAGATATTTGCATAAACAAAATCATAGAGAACGTTTATCAAAACAATTACATATATGTATTAAAAAAAAAAAAAATAAAAACCTAAATAAAATCTTGAGGGTTTAATTATAATATTAGTAAGAATAATAGCACTATTAATAATAATTATATATATATATATATATATATATATTATATATTATATTATATATTATATATATATAAATATATATAATATATATATTAATCATTTTAATATTATATTAATTATATATCAGTATGTTGTTGTAGCAAAGTTATATTTATAGGCAAGTATGCTCTCTTATTTTTTTATAGGAACAATATAAAAATATAATTTTATAAAAGATATAAAAATCATCTACACGATAATAATATAAATATAAATGATTATAATCGGTATATTAAGTCGGTAATCGAGTAATACATAAGCAATTAGATATATTATACCTACACACACGTGTGGAAGAGGTGAACATAGTAAGCAAAAATATGTGACGTATTTTTACTCGCTATCTTGCCTTACCCATCTATTGTCACTATAATATTGGCTTACCCTAAGGTAACGCGTTAAGCTGTAATATACTATATAATATCTACCTTATAATTTTGCTCATTATATATTAAGAAGGCGAGCTTTGCTCTTTCGTTAGGTCGTTGTTGCCATATAGTATCGGGTATTTTATTAATTTTCTTTTGAAATCTACTGATTTTATCGCTTGAATTTTTAATTAAGATCTCATTTATATTAATTTTAATTTACTTATTTATATATTATTATTTATATTTAATTATTATTTATTTATTTATTTTTATTTATTTATATTTATTTTAAACTATTGTAATTATATAATAAATTATTTATAATTATATGTTACTATTTAATTTTATTATTATTATGATTACTTAATATATATATTATATATATTATATATATAGAGTAGCGGATAGATCATATCCAGTGAATAAAACACCTTATAGATTTTACCCTATATTCGTTTTGAGTTATTTATTTTTTATTATGGTTATTGTTTTTCTAATATTAGCTCCAACATATACGTGGTCCCCCCAGAATTTCAGTGGTAAACGGGCCTGATTCAATAAGTTCGATAGTATTTTATATAAATATAATTATTTTAAAAATATCACTTTTTGTTAATCATTGTTTTTAATAGAATGATATAATCCCCTTCAGTGACACTACGAACACTTACAGAAAAGCTAATATACATATAAGGAATCAGTCGTATCAATGTAGTATCTACATAAATAGAATAAGAATTAAACAACAAATACGACTATTTTATTTTATTTTAATAATATTTTAAAATATATCTCAATAAGTTAGAAATCTTACGAAAACCATTACTAATATATTTGAAATTCAGAAGTATAAAGTTATTACAAATTGTACAAAAAAAATATATAAATAAATAATAATATATAAAAAAAAATTAGGGTGAGTATCGACCTGACGGATATCAGAGGTGAGTAACTCGTTTATTCTACTCAATTACCGTAGTAGATAGGGTGACTAGTAGATAAATACCGCGCATATACAATATACATAATAGAGCGGTGTGATATTACGGAGACCCTCCGGAGGGTGAGGTAGACATAATAGTCCTATCCAGATGTAGATCATTTCTAATTTACTTAGGCCATTTTATCTCAGGATTAAAAGAAGAGACTGAGTTGATAATCACCCGACTCTCCTGTCGTTGTTGTATGTTTGGTTCCTACATTTCATATATTTAGAGTGAACGATGGGACGATGATAAATGTTGTCTCACTAGAATTAATATAATATAGCATTTAGAAAGATCTATGGTGAATAAGTGTCATATAAAGCTGCGTTTCTCATTATGTTATTTTTTTCTCTACTCCATGATCCTTGTTAACACGGCAATTCTAAATGAAACTTCAATTATGTTGGTTATCTGCATTATATATCAGTATCGCATGATATGAACTTTAATATTAAAACACTCAACTTGTGGACTTAGCAATCAGTGTATAATGAAATCTTACGAGTTTGTTCCTTACTCCTATACTCTATATATCGTTATATTTCCTTTCTATTATATATATATATATATATATATATTATATTTATATAATAAAATATATATGATATATATATATATAGTATATATTTATATTATTATAATAATATATATTATTTATTAATATATTTATTTAATATTTATATATATTATTATAATATATATTATATATATAATTATATTACATTACTACTACTATTAATATATATAGTACTGCTCCAATATAACTATCGTGGTTAGTCATAGTATTTGCATAATCCGAAACTTATTGTCACTATAATTTTAGATTGTGCATTCCGGGTTATTTTAAAATTTATTGCATACTGACCATAACAGATCGTATAATAACGACTATAATCTACTATACCAATGTAAGGCTATCATGAGTTAACTATTTTCCTTACAATCCACATTACTCTTAATTAATATTACCCCTTTTTAATTCTATCTCTTCTGCTTTACTCTTTTAAATCCTTTATATATTTTTCAATCCTATGTGCTTCTTTTTACGATGCTCTCTTTCTTATTTAGCAGGTGTAATTCTCTCTAGGGGGGAACCTGTACTCTACAGAACTAATAGAAACCATACCGAACATCTGCACGTAGTTAATTTGGGCCATATCATTTTAATTTATTTATATGTCAGGAATTGAATCTATCTTTTTAAACAATAATGTTTTTTCTTTCTCAATTATTATTATCTCTTTATATCTTAGTACATCTGCTAAATCTACAATAATTTTCTCATCATCTTATTCATATTAACTAATTTATTTATATGTCCATATTTGATTCTCTTGTATTACTCTTCTCTAAATCCATCTATTATTCACTCTTTTCCCAAGTACTTAAAGAATGTAGTTTCTATTAGCATTCTCTCATATTCGATTATTTCACCTTTTATTGTATATTATAATTCTCTTCTCTCTCAATTTGAATAATTATTACTGTTAATACCTTAGTGAGTTGTAACTTTTTTTTCTAGACTTACTTTACTTTTTATTATCTATTTCTCATTATTTTACTTTATTAACATGGTATATAAGTGTGGTTTATATATTTTTATATATATATTATCTCTTACCACTCTCCTGTGAACACTTTGGAAGCGGTGCAACACTCAAGCAGTGGTCCTTGGCTCTTTCTGGGGCGCGAGGTGAATAGTAACGAGGCAGTAGCAGAGGTATCCGGCCGTAAGGAGTAAACGCGCTTGTGGTCTCACCACCAATTAAATTACGTATACAAATACGTCACAGATAATTATTTAATATTGGTCTTCTCAGGTCCATTAACTCCATCTTTACGTAATACCATTCATCAATTTACTGAAATAAAAAGCCTAAGAGGCTAGCCTTCATTTTATAAAGACTATAGGGTTGTGAAGCAAAACAACTATTCCTAAGTCTACATTTCTCTTTTTTAAATGTGTTTTGATATACTAAACTCTCATATTAAGATATTATATATCTGAACAATCACAGTTATTTACTTGTCTCATAGTATCGTCCATACCTTATACTTTATAATACTCGACTCCTCCATTTACCGTCCTATACTACATATTATATATTTATTGTTTTTACGTGAGTTCCTCATGGATTAATCAACTATTTAAACAAATATTCCTATATGCAATATAATTAATATATTATATAATATATTAATATATATATATTATATATATTAATATATATATATATATATATTATATTAATATTATATATATATATATTTATATATATATATATATATATATTCATATAATAATATATTATATATATATATTAATATATATCTCTATAATATATTAATATATTTATATATATTAATATATATAATATATATTATATATATATATATATATAATATATATATTTATATATATATATTAATATCTATTATAATATCTATGGCCAGCGTCTATGTTATAGCCCTTCATATTCTATATATTAATTATAATAAAAATCTTAATTAATGAGGATTGTGACGTGTTTTCTGGCATCTGACAAATAGTTTGACCTTGATCTCTTATTTTAAAATTATAAATGATAAAGACAAATAAAAAAATTAATAATTATCTATCTACAAATAACTATATATAATAGCTACAGCGAAGGAATTAAAAAATGTACATTGAAAAACTAAATTGATGCGAGAAGCATACTAAGATAATGTTAAAAAAAAAAAATAAAAAATAAATTATTTGTGTGATGTTTTCAAGGATAAATGGAATGATATTCGAGGCAGTCGAGGCCTATTTAAGACATTCATATTTAGGGATAATGTACTACTTGTTATTTAATACGTTAGATACGTTTCTCTATATGATGTGTTTTATGCTTTGACTTAGCCGAGAGGTCGGCTAGGGTCCGAGGCCTGACGTTAATTTTTTGCTGGGGTGCACAGCATTGGGGTGGCGTGGTCGGTATATACGATAACGACTTCTCAGATGGGACCAATGGAGGGAGGCAGACAAAGTGCGTAGAACCCCGCGTAACAACCCCGTGAAAAGCGAGTGAAGAGCCGGGGCGTACGTGAGCCGATAGTATACCGGGGGGTAATCGAGAGGCTATCAGTCTTACTCGCGTTGAGTGATAACACCGGCAATGACGGACGGCCCCGCTCCTGGAGAATGAGTGTGCTCGGATTATAGATTGCTCCTTGGCGTCGTATTCATGTGAGATCAAGGAGTCTTATCAAGGGACTGAATATAAGTTATCAGAATGCTTGTTTCGTTTTCACACGAGACTCAGATGAAAAGAGGTTCTTAAAATAGGCGAAACGTGCTCCTTACTCACTGGTTAGATCGTGTAATATAGAATATATACATATATACTTTTTATACATTACGTATATGTATATTTAAATTTATGTAAGTATGTGTGTATATAAAGTATGTGTATAAAGTCTGTGTGTATAAGTGTTATGAACGTAACTTTTGACGTATTTTCTTATAGGAAATACATATTTTTGTATGTGTCAATATTTTTTATACATTATGCACATGTATATTTAAATTTATGTGTGTGTGTATACGTGTTATGAACGTATCATTTAATGTATTTTTTAAAGGAATATATACATATTTTTTTATGTGTCAATACTTTTTACACATTTTGTATATGTATATTTAAATTTATGTAGGTATGTGTGTATATAAAGTATGTATGTATAAAGTATGTGTGAGTGTTTATGAGTATTATGCACATACCTTTTTAGCGTATTTTATAATAGGAATATATGCATATATTTGCAAGTATGTGTTAATACGTTTTATACATTATGTATATTTATGTAAGTATGTGTGTATATATAGGTGCTATGTCCAAAATTTGGCGCATTCTTTTATAGGAATATATGTATAAATTTGTAAGCATGTTTCAACACATTTAATACATTGTATATACGTATATTTATAATTATATTGAGTAAGTATGTGTGTATACGCTTTTCTGTACATTGTATATGTATAGGCATATCTAAGGATTAAATATACATACGTGCTATTTTTACGAGGAGTAATAACATAGATAAGAAATTCAAATAAAGATCATCCAGAGACAAATTTAAATAATTAAAAAGATTGATAAATTAATTTTATTATACGTATATAATAATTTTGATTAAAAATTCAAAAAATTTTATGTATTTTTCATAAATTTCTCAAGACCATTAAGGATAAATGCGAGAAGAAAGGAAGATAAGAGAATTTAAAAAGATCATTCAAGGTAGGTGATGGTGAGGGTGAATGAAGAAAGAACTAAGAGAAACAATCTTTATACTTTAATTATAGTGTTTTGGTTAGAAAATCTTACTTAAGGTTTTGTTTGAAATGATATTAGGGAAAAGTTTTGAAGAAAGAATAAAAATGTAGAAATTTCTCGTAAGTCTTCAAATTTTCTTTATTGACATCATTGTTAAATTTACTTTAAAAAAAAGCTATTATCATGTCGAGAAAAAAAAATTAATTAATATGTGATTGAAGCTAGAAAAGTTTGAAATTATCACACTTTCTCTTGCTGTTTCTACTCATGGTTTATTGGTCTGATTATAATTCAAATAAATAAAACTTCACTGCCATTTTCATCGTTTTCATGCCAATCCCAGAAAGGTCTGGATAAATAAGAAAGATTCACACGGCATACCTAGCAAGCAATTGTGCTGAAATATCTTGTTTATACTCAATGGATAACCTCGCGAATAAATTAGAATCCTTTCTCCACGAGTGAATAGACTCTTTCACCTATATGGTGTCAATATTTGGGTTATCTATCCTGGTGAGACTTTTATAATTATAGAATAAGATGGATATAAAAATTAAACATCTAATGTATAAAAATTTATCATTATTAATATATCCTAATTTAAATTCGACGATATGCATTAAAAAGCATTTATTTCTAATATAACTTATAATAACATTATTTATTAATTATATATTCTTATTAAATTTCTTGTCTATTTTATTTAAATAACTTTTATGTGAATTACAAAATCATTATTTTATCGTTAAAATACATAACTAGTGTAGGTCTTTATGTCCTTGTCACTAGAAATAACATTCTATCTAATATAAATAAATCTATAGACTTCTTATTCTCATTATAGTTCTATCATACTAGTTACTCATTATTGATTTTTACTCTTAACCAGAAAGCGGTTGTCACCCTATCTAAATATAAGGAATAGCATCTTACTCCACTTCTATTTCTCTCATCTAACTTTTTAGATAAATACTCATTTCTCTTGTTTTAATAGATATTCCGACTCTATACTCCTCACAGGAGTCCTGCTGTGTGCTATTGCTAATTTGTGAGATTTCTGAATTTATACATATGTGAGTATGCTCAGCCCTACTATCATTTGTTGTGATTCTTGTCCTCTTACTAATTATTTTATTGAGGGTTTATCTTCGATTGTCATTGCACAACAACCCATACCAAACTGCCCTCTATCTGTTATAGAAATATGTCCTCTAGTGCTTCTATCTCTACTACCCATTATCTTTAAAACATAATATCTAGGAATGACTACTGTTTCGGTTAAATTTGTAAATACTTCTATATATATATATATAGCTCTTATTCTTGTTCCTTATTCATATCAATCTTTTTGTAATCGCGAAAGTCACGTTCGATTTAATAAGACTCTTTTCCTCTCATACCTACTTATTATTCTTTCCGTGTGAGTGTGTGTGTGAGCGTGTGTGTGGTTTGAAATAAATATTACATTTAATTATTATATAGTGCATGTGATCAGCAATTAATTGATTATAGATAAATAGATATATTTTTTATTTTCGAGATATAAATATAATTTAATCGATATTATTGGTGGTATATAAGCGAAGAGATTTTTTATACTCTTCAGATATAGTATTATAGTATTAAATAATTTTTTTCATAGACTTGGTATTATTATAATATATATATTATATTAATATATTATATATTTATTTATATATATATTTATTATATATGTATTATATTAATTATATATATATATAATTATATTTAATTATTTATATAATATTATATCTTTATTATATTATATTATTAATATATATATATATATATATAATATTATATATATATTTAAATATAATTAATATATATAATTAATTAATATATTAATTAATATATATTAATTATATTATATATTAATATAACTATATAGTTTAGTTAAGAATAGTTTGGTTGTCAGACTCGCTATATTTTATTGTATATTTTGTTCGAACTAAATTTGTATATGATAAATGAGGTGAATTAACGAATAGTAATTATTTTAATTTTTTTCCTATTTAATTATTCTAAAATAAATAAATTATATATATAATTAATAGTAAAATAAAGTATTATAATTTATGAAAAATTTAAAATATTACAGAAAGTATTATATATATATATAACCCGCTACTACACATATATCATAATATACAATTATATATAACACTACTATCATTAACAATACATATATATCACTCCACCCCCACACCACATAATATATATATAATATACATATATCATAAAGATACTATCTATTATATATATATCTCTATTATTCTTTAATATATATATTAATTAATATATAATATTATTATATATATATTATAATAAATATATATTATAATTATAATATATATATATATATATATATATATATATATTATAATATATATATATAGTTTTTGTAGATTTATTCAAGGAACTAGTCATCAAAATATTTGTATGGATTGATTCAAGATACCAGACACCAGAGCATATTTTGTAGATTGATTCAATGGAATAGTCACCTAAACACTTGTATGGATTAATTCAAGGTACTCAAGTACCAGGAGCAATATTGTTAATTGTAACTCCAACATCTTTCTATTAATACTTCCGGATGTATATTTATTTTAAAATAGAGTCATTGAACTTGCTATATGCACTACATTAACATCAATACAAACAAAATTCTTGAAACCATTAGCAGAGCTTTTTTAAGTGTACAAATAAAATTAGAATATAATTTTAATTAACATATCTCTACACTATAAATCTAACTATCAACCTATATCAATTAACTAAATTATATATCTTAATACTACATAATCGCTCACTAATATCTTATATAAACCGTAATTTCACTAAACTATATCTCACACATATGTTTAACTCATACCTATATAGTTTAAAACCTAATACTAAAACTAAGATAGCTATCAGCTATACTCAGATCGTGATATCAATAAACCTCAGACTCAATCAATATTCAAAATATTTAAAACATATAATCCTAACTAATAATTTATAGCAGCGTTTCATACATGAGTGAGTGGGATGCGCCTCCACGGGAGCAGCGAATGCGGATTACGGTGGATTCGCGTGTGGAGTCCACTCAACAAAAGTAAATAATATTTTAAGCAAAATGTTTACAAATAACTAATCGTTGTTTTATTTTAATAAAAGAATAATAGGTTTTTTTAAACTTAAAAATTAATATACTTACTATGCATCGGAAAGAGTGCATCTTTTTATTAAAGTGAATTATTATAATTTAATAATTAATAATATATGATCTAATATATTGATAATTTATGATCAATAATAATTAATATAATTATAATTATAAATTATATTATATATTAATTTAATTCATATTAATTAAAAATATTATAATAATTTATTAATATTCTAAATAATAATATATATATAATTTATAATAATAACATAAATATAAATAATATTAAATAATAATAATTAAATATATTATAATAAAATAATATATTAATATAATTAATATATATAATACATACTTATTAATATATATATATAATATATAAATTTACTATATTGTAGTGTGTGTGAGTAATTATTAGGTATGACGTGAACGGTAATATATCCTTAAATTTATATGCGTATTTGACTTTTCAGGAGGAGGATCACGAGAGACATTAATAGTGAAGAACGTTGATCTAAAGTAACATAAATTTACATAAAAATAATCTATACGTAACTAAAAATAAATCTAACGTACTTGACATACTTTTCTACGCTAACATAGAAAATAAAAAATGGGTAAATCCTAATAAACTCTCTCCTTATCTTACTATCACAAAGAATAATCAATCAATTTCATATCTACATTCACTCTCATTAATAATAATTGGCATCTCGTCTATTTCACTGTGTCTCTACTGATTGTAGTTCTCAAACTACTCTCTCTCACTCTCATCTCTAAATTCGAAAATGGAGATTTTACTTGTGAAGTCGGCTACAGCTGTATATACTAGATGTGTTAGTATATTAGGCAGATTGTGATAAATTATTATTATATTATTATTTATTTTATTTTATTATTATTATCTTATTTCATTATTTGTTTATCTCTCTATCTATTTATCTCTATTCATTATTATTCTCTTACTCGTTACGGTACTACTCTCTTCTTTAATATTCCATTAAGTGATATAAACCACATATACTAATATATATACCTACTAATATAATATACTAAAATATAATATACTATATTAATATTATATATTAATATATTATATATTAATATATAATTATAATATATAATTATACATAATATAATACTCTCTATTTTTAATATATATATATATCTATATATATTATATTATCTTTATATTAATTTTTCTGATAAAATAAAAGTAATTATAAAAAGTTTTCGGTATTCATCACACAATATTTTAATTGCTATTATACTAAATTTATAATTTTTAATAGGATAATATTGATATATAATTAATTTATATCGATTTTCAATTTTCGTATCACTAGTAAATTTTCTCTTAAAGCCCATATATATTATAATATTAATATATATATATATTATATATATATATATTATAATAGTAGCCTGGTAATTTTGGATATGTACACGTTCATTCGTCATATATAAACCATATTAGAATATAGAGGTCTCTTATTATCAAGCTACTCTGGGTAACTTATATAGGGAACCTTACCTCTCAAGTACTGTTTCTAATTTTACCTTTTCTCAATGAAGAGCTGGTTATTATATGGTTCAAACTCACAAATATAGTAGATATATAAGCAATTCAATAATAAAATACTGATAATTAGTGATATAGTGATATGAATGACTAATGATATAAGTTAGATAACAGTTTATTAATATTTGTGAAATATAGAGTGCATGATTGTAGTAGTAGGATACGATAATAATTAGGAATAAATGTGAGATCCTGATTGTGTCATCATACTATACCATATAAAATTATAAAATTTTTGTAGCAATTAAATTATATTGATTGTTGGAATGAAGTCTCGAACACATTTCTTATTAATAGCTTTATTTTCAGATAATTAAATAAATATTAATAGCAACCGCAAACAAAATAAGGTGAATGTATAATAACACAATTTGTAATAACAGTTAATATATATATAATATTATATAATATATATATATATTATTATTATTATATTAATATATATATATATATATTATTATATATATTTATATATTATATGTATATATATATATATTATATATATATATATATATATATTATATATATTAATATAATACCTTTATATGAGAGAGAGAGAGGAAGAGAGAGAGAGAGGAGAGAGTGAGAAGAGAGGAGAGAGAGAGAGAGAGGAGAGAGAGAGAGAGAGAGGGAAAGAGAGAGAGAGAGAGAGAGAGAGAGAGAGAGAGAGATTAGGCTACTTTTTTTCTTGTTAGTTTAGGTTAGATTATTTTTTTAAATCGTTAGCATCAATATTATGTTATGTTAGATTATTTTTTGAATTGTTTATT
>JABUQX010008465.1:27500-50000 GCA_015478945.1 Trachelipus rathkii
GAATAATTTGTTGTACTTTTTCTGTATTTTCTTTACGTAAGTGAATAGGAATACCCTCAAAGGCTATTCTCGGCCCTTCTGGAATCGTGGTGGTTGGTGTTTCGGGGGCTTTGGGAGGCGCACATTGTAATCTTGAGACGAGTTTCGAGCCAAATAGAACGAAAAAGTATGCTAATTCCACCGAAAGGGTGAAACCCTACCTGAAAGTATATAATTCAAGGACTAGTCATAGGAACCATTGGAGCCGAGAAATAGTTTATAGATTGCTCTAGGATCAAGGGTTTCATGGGACTGAGGAAAGTAGAATGCTGGTCCAACTGACAAGGCGAAAGCCCTACTTGGGATGGTAATAATATATAATAGCCTTTCCTGAGGGGCTATTATAGGGTGGGATGGACCTATTTCCTAGTACTCCCGGGGCGGGTCCTTCATGAGCACCCTACCTGATTCATTTGATTTTTAGGGTATAGGGTAGTGGGATGAGTTCTTACGTATATTCCTACCGGGTATATATTAGTAACGTTACCTGCCAATTTTACGATTCTTACCTAGTGACGGCTCAGTGACTATATATATATATATATATATATCTATATATATATATATATATAATATATAATATATATATATATATATATATATATTTATATATATATATATATATATTATATATATATATATATATATATATATATATATATATATATATATATTATATATATATCTATATATATATTGATGGATCAAAGCCAACATAAAATTTTCCTTTATAATTAATCTTCTTTTATTTCCGTGAATATTTCAAGACTAATTAAGAGTATCAAGAGCATCCAAGATAACAAACATTTCATAAAATTTAATTAAAAATACTTATTATAGTAAAATTGAAAAAATTGAAAATTAAATAAGTTTTTATAAATGTTCAGACCCTGAATAAATGGAGAAGAAAGAGAAGAAGGAGAAGAAAGAGAAGGAAGAGAAGATCATGAAGGGGGGTGGGGGGGAATTGAAGAAAGAAAAGAGAAAATCTTACTTGAGGTTTTGTTTGAAATGTTATGAGGGGAAAAATTTTGAAGAAAGAATAAAATGTAGAAATTTCTCGTAAGTCTTTAAAATTTCTTTATTTAAATCATTTTCAAATTTACTTTAAAAAAAATATATTATCATCACTTTTAAAAGATATTAATTAATATGTGATTGAAGCTAGAAAAGTTTGAAATTATCACATTTTATATAGCTTTTTCGACAAAAGTTTTCATCGACTGTATAAAATTCAAACTAGTTGACTTCACTGCCATTTTCATCGATTTCATGACAATCCCAGAAAGGTCTGAATAAATAAGAAAGGTTCACACGGCATACCTAGCAAGCCATTGTGTTGAAAAATCTTGCTTATACTCTATGGATAACCTCGCGAATTAGACTCCTTTCCCGAGGAAGACCTCCTAATAGTCAATTTAGGGCCTATCCTGGAACTATTATAGAATAAAATGAGGATATAAAAAATAGAAATATCTAACGTATAAAATTTATCAATATTAATAAATCCTAATTTAAATTCGACGATATACATTAAAATCGTATTATTTATTATTTATTATTTTTTATTAATTATTTATTAATTACATATTATTTATTAATTTATTAAAAAAAAGAAATTGGCTATCATTATTTTTGTTCACACCACTAGGAGGTGCTTTTGCCTTGTCACTGAAAAAATAACATCTTCTATCTAAAATAAATTATGCTTCTAGGCTCATTAGTTTACATCAATAGTCCTTGAGTTTTACTCCTCCAGAAAGGGTTGTCACTCTATCGATATGAATAGCATCTTCTCCAACTCTTTCTCTCACAGTTTTACAGAAAATCTCATTTCTCTGTTTATAGGATTCCGACTCTATATTCCAGGAGTGCTGCAGGCAATTAAATCAAAGAACCAGGTTGCTAGCCCTGCTACAGTAACTATCCTCATAATAAATGATCCTGTTGACATAACCATACTTCACTCTTCGTTCTGTAGCCATTCTATTCACAAAATCTTTAAAACAATTCTAGGATTGATCTTGTAAATTTACGACTATCTCTTCAGCGCTTCTTCTGTTGAATCTCATTTTCCTTTTCCACTCACCATTATTGTTTATGTTCATTTGGCAAAAATACAAAAATTACAATTAATTATATAAAATTGCACTTATGCACAATTAATTAGAAAAAGAATATTAAAAAAATTAATTCATATGGTATACAATATTTTATACAAGAAGATAAGAATATATATATATATATATATATATATATATATATATATATATATAAATATATATCTATATATATATAATATATATATATATATATATAATATAATGACAAAGATCATAAGATAAAAAAAATTTAAATAAGCCCTTTCAGATTTATCAATGGAAAAAAAATTAGAAATTTAAAATCTATAATTACAATACCAATTTTTTATATCAAAAGTATTTTTAGATTCGTTTCATGTTTAATATGTTTAATATAAAAAAAGTAGTAAAAATAGTGTTAATAAATAATAATAAAGCAATAATAATAATAATAATAATAATAATAATAATAATAGATAAATAAATAATACTAATAATATAATAATAATAATAATATATAATTTAAATAATAATAATAATAATAATAATAATAATAAAATAATAATAATAATAATAATAATGTAATAATAATATGATAATTAAATATAATAATAAAGATGATAATGATATCTGATAATAATAATAATAATAACTAATAATAATAATAATAAAATAATAATATTAATAATATAATAATAATAATAATAATAATAATAATAATAATAATAATAATAATAATAATAATAAATATAATATAATAATAATTATAATAATAATAAATAAAATAATAATATAATATTAATAATACATAATAATAATATAAATATGTGTTAATGAATAATAATAATAATAATAATAATATAATAATACATAATAATAAAATAATAATAATAATAATATAATAATAATAATAATAATAATAATAATAATAATAATAATAATAATAATAATAATAATAATAATAATAATAATAATAATAATAATAATAATAATAATAATAATAATAATAATAATATTAATTGTGGTATTATTGAAGGAGAGTCAAAACATTATCAAAATGAAGGTTCACTTGAGGAGTCGGCGCACTGTATATAAGCCTAGATGTGTTAGTATATAAGAATATTGTGAATATATTAGTTTTTTTTATTCTCATTAAAGATCTCATCTGGGGTGATTTGTTCTAAGCCTACAAGCTATCCGGGCCAGAGAAGCTGTCGCATGTCAACGAATGGGATAAAAATTATTGACGTGGTCAAAACTTTAGCGGGAGAAGAAGACGTAGAGTCATGGCTGCTGAAAGTTGAGATGGTTATTAGGTCTCAAAAGATTAAGAATGAGAGACTCGTCCTGCCAATGCTGCTTGAAGTGGAGGTCCTAGCAGTTTTCCTCGAGATGAGTGAGGAGGATAAAGCCCAATCAGAAAAGATAAAAGAAAAATTTAAAAAATTTTGTGAAAAGAAGTGGATGCGAGAGCCGATGAAAGTTTATATTACTGACATAAGAAGGTTAACAAGATGTGAGGGATTGAGCGGGGAGGTAATAGTAAAGCAAACTTTGGTAAACAGGTTGCCAGCAAACTTTGCAAATGAAATTCGTGCAATGGTAAATATTGAGGAGTGCGAAATGCAGAAAATTCTTTGCAGAGCGAGAGCAATCGCAACGTCAAATAAAATAGAAATTTGAACCCGAGAGATGGAGAAAAGAAAAAGAAAGGAGTATTGAATGTTTTTCATGTGGAGGACCTCACTTCAAGAGAGAATGCAGGATGGGTCGAACAAAGTATTTAACTTGCTTCAAATGTGGTGAAAAAGGTCATTTCGTAAGGGAGTGTAAACTTAAAAATTCGGGAAACGAATTGGAGGGGGGGGGGGTGCTGCGTCGAAATCAGCTCTCTGATTCCATGGGCCGGCATTCCTTTGAAAGAAGATAAGACTGAATGGTAAACAGGTGCTAGGTGCAGTAGACTCTGGCTGCATGAGGTCAGTAGTTAGTAGCGATGTAGTAAGGGGAGATGAAAGAAAAGAGAAGATAGTTGTGTTTGACGGAAGGATAGTTGAAAGTAAAGGGAGATTCGAGGTGTATATAGAGATTGATGGCAGAAGAAAGAAACTTGAGGTCGTAAGGATGAAAAACCTAATGGCAGACGTGAAAATAATCTTGGAAATAGATGTCATCCCGGAATTTGGGGAGTTTTAGTCAACAAAGAGGGGCATTCTTCGGAAATTCGGGAGAAAAATATGATGGCATCGATAGAAAATGTGATAATGAAAGGGAATTGAAAATCAATGACAGTGATTTTTCGGGAAAATTCGACGGAAAGCAATGGACTATGAAGTGGAAGTGGAAGGAAGGAGAGCCTGTACTAGAGAACAAGGTTGGGATGTATAGGAGGTCGATGAAAGGGGAAACATAAATGAAATTTGAGGAAGAAATCGATAAGTGAATCGAGGAAGGAATTCTAGTGCCGTGGAGGAGAAGTATAGAAAGAGGGACACTTCCATTATTGGCAGTGGAGTAAGAAAATGAGGGAAAGGTGAAACCAGTGATGGACTGCAGAGAACTAAACGAATATGTAATGTGACACACATGGGATGATGAGGGGGTCTGCGAGGATTCGATTCGGAAGAGGAGGAGGATAAGCGATGGAAAGAAATTGGTTGATCTAAAGTCTGCTTATATTCAAATCAGAATTGATGAAAGTTTGTGGAAGCATCAGTTGGTGAGATATTAGGGGAGGATTTTTGTTTGACAAAATTGGGTTTTGAGCTATGCTGCGCGTCAAGAATCATGACGAAAATTTTAAGAGTGGTGAGAGAAAAGGATGAGAGGGTGAGAGAGGGGACTGATTCATACATCGATGACATCATAGTTGATGATGGAAAGTTAACTGCAGAGGAAGTGAGAGAGTCTGCTGAAATTTGGACTTGTATCAAAAGATCCTGAGGATGTGATTGGTGGGAGAGTTTTAGGAATGAAGATCGAAAAGGATAAATAACATGGGAAAAACGAGGTTTTTCAGAGGTAATGTGATACCAGCGATAGACGAGAAGAAGATAACAAGAAGAGAATTATTCTCAATATGTGGGAAGCTGATCGGTCACTACCCAGTGGCGGGGTGGTTGAGGGTAGTGAGCAGTTTCTTGAAGAGAATTGCGGAGGAAAAAAGGTGGAATGAGGATATAGGTGAAAGATGCACGGAAATTCTTAGGAAGGTGTTGGAGGAGGGGAGAAAGGGTGATCCTGTGAACGGGAGTTGATTTGTCTAAAAGGGAGGGGAAGGAACGATCTGGTGCAACGCGGGCAGCTTAGCTTACGGCGTAGCGTTGGAAATAGGACGAGAGTTGGTTGAGAACTAGAGTTTGTTAAAGAAAAAGTCGGATTGTGGCCATATCAACGTAGGGGAATTGGATGCAGTGGTGAGAGTAATAAATTTGTGTCTGAAGTGGGGACTAAAGAATATCACAGTGATATGCGACTCAAGAATGCTTGTCAGCTGGGTGGATAATGTGATTAGTTCAAGAAGCAGGTAAGGTCAAAAGGAGCGGCGGATGTGGTAGTGAAGAGACATCTGAGGATAGTGTCTGAACTAGTAAGAGAATTTGAGTTAAAATTAAAAATTAAATTATTTAAATAGGAAGAGAATAAGGCGGACAAATTGACAATAATTTATGAGAAGTGGCAAAGAAGAATAAAGGATTGCAACGAGGATCCTTGAAGAATGTTCGTATTGGAAATAAAAAGGCTGCACGAGAAGAATCACTGTGGCACAGATGAAACAATGTATGTGGCAAAAATATTTGATGAAGAGGTGAAAAGAGATGATGTGGCAGAGTGCATTCTAAAGAGATTTTTATATTCGAAATCATTATATATTTGAGAATTAGTAGTGTCTAAAAGATTAACGAAATATAAAGATGTATATTATTATTAATATTATTGCAACGAAGTGATTCCTTTATGAAAGGTTAAATTTATCAATAAACAATGATATATATATCTATTATCACTCTTATCTCATGTATCTATATATAAGGTATAATTATAAATATGATTATGCATCTATATGAGTATAATAATCACTATATTTGATTGAGTCCACACTAGTATACATTATGGAAACTATAATGATTATTTAATGTTAGGAGTCAAATTAAATATTAAATTATATTTGTATAATATGTATAGAGAGATTGAAAATAGAGTATGAATTTGATATTATTGTTTGGCAGAAGTTAGTATTCAAATATTTATTATTGATAAGATATTAAATTTCTAATAAATTCCATATATTCGATATATATGTATATCGACTGTACATATTTAAGAAATGTTAAGATGTATTTATTATTATTATTTATTATGGGTTATTAATGGTGTAGCTATTACTTAAGAAAGGATTATCGTTTATTACCCCAACTTTACATTAGTAATATAGAGTTATTTATTCTATAATGATTATTTTTATTTTTAGTTATTATTAATTAGTCTGTCAATTTTATTTTTATTGAAATTAATATATATATATATTCTTATTATCTTTTAGTAGTTATTATTATTGATTATTATTCATTATTTATAGTACTTTCTTCGTTATATAGTATTAATTGTGGGAGAAGAAGTATAGTTATTTGCAGTTATAAATTTGGATTAATGTGAATTCTTAACGTTGATATTGATAAATGGAGGTTAAGAAGTTGACTAAGCATGAGAAAGTATGGTAGGAGTGTCTTTAGATATCATCTATGAAAATCATGAGAGATATTGCTTATTATACATGAAGATATTATTATTATTATTTATTAGGTATATAGTGGTAATCTGCTGTCCGTTATTCTGGTTAATAGAGGAAAAATGTGGATATTATTTTAATAAGTAGAATTGCTTTATGTTTTTGATTAAGAGAAGGTTATTCAATTATGAGTAAAAATGATGAATAAGCTAAGATAGATTATTCATCGAAATTGTTCTAGATTAATCATTGAGGTAAATTATAGGAGCTAATGAACGGAGTTAATGAATGGAATTAACGAATGAATTTAAAGAGTGAAGTTGACAAATGAGGAAAATGAAAAGGAATGAATGAAATTTACGAATGAAGATGAATAAATATGACGAATGAAGGTGACGATCCCGAATAAGTTTAAAGAAACTAGACAAATTTTTTAGGTAATAAATATTTTCCATTTATTTTTAGAGGCGTCATTAGATTGAGTTTATTTTTAGCAAAGAAATTGTTTTTCTTATTTAAATAATTAAATTGCAATCTTTTTTTTATTGCATTGAAAATTGCGCTTGACATAAATTTATGATTATAACATTATTTTTGGAAGTGTTGGATAAAAGAATTAATTAATTGTTCAAATATTGCATTTAACACAAGTGGTATGTACTGAGAAACGTGCTCATTATTACGTTATATTTTTATTTTTAATAATTTTATTTCAAGGTCAATATATTCAATGTTGCGGTCGAGTTCTAATCAAATAATAGGGAATCCATTTTGCAAGTTTGATCAAATAGCGTCAAACCTCTAAATAGTTTGAATTCAGATCTTGCAGTATTTCTTTAACTATGATGACACTATTTTTATCAAGACTATTAATAATTATTAATTAATGAGCAACCTATAAAATATAAATCAAAAGGATTCTCGTGACAGTTCAACATCACCTACACAAAGATTCAATCCGTCTCCAAATGAGATTAAAATAAATCTCGCAATGGTGTTACTTCTAAGACACCTATGAGTTACAAATTAATCTCAAAATGAATTCTTTTAGTTAACTCTTAAGAGATATTACACGAGACATTTCAGCAAATTTTTATGTGTGTTATCTATTCTGAGATATTGTCATTTTAATTAAACAAAGTAATGCATTGAAAAATTAATGTGTTAAAAACGCATGAAAAGAAGTAAGATCTCCTGTAAATTTGAATATCACTCTACATACTAGAAAGGTAGAAAAGATGAAATTGTGATTTTTCCTAAAGGTGTGCATCTCTATGTGATTGTGATATGGAATAGTCCATCTAGGAAATGGAAAAATTTATCTTGCAGGAGAGAACGTAGACGAGTTCAGTATCACCCGTCAGATATTATTGTAAACGTCTATCCTTGCAATCTTACTTTAGATATGCCAAGACAATACTATCCGGGTTACACTAAAGAGTAGGAAAACTTCCAATGTCCAGGGGGTGTACTGCAAGGAAGGCTTGAAGCTGAGCGGTAGGAAGTTGCGCTACGATGTAAGGACCGTGCCTGTAGAGATGAAAACTTATATATCTGAGCTGGATTGTGAAACTTCTCTGAGAACCAAAGAGACTTCACCAAATCTCTCCAAAGGAAAGATTAGCGAAATTGAGACATCCTTAGGTCTGATAGATGATTAACACGTAGAATGAACTCACCGAAGTCACTTACGAAGATCCAGTAGAAACCATTAAGAAAGCTTTATGGCTATACATTATACCGCTTGTATGGCGACAGGAGAAGAATAAAAGTCATTGAGTTCCAACTTATGAAAAATCGAATCAAAATGCAAAGTACGTAGAATGTAATTCGATGTATCCAGTTACTGAAAAGGAGGGTAACGATGACTGACAATGTTATGAATGTTAACGATTTTCGACACACGTTCACTTATAGCAAGTAGAAGTCATAAAAATGTGCCTTAGTAAGAGTTATTTATATAGGATTAGTCACTATCTGAAACTTTAGAACGTCTGACACTCTAACAAGACATTTACAGAGTCCACTTCCGTTACGGTCGGTATTTAACGCTGGGACCACACAAAACAAGCTGTCACCAGCTTTTGTGAAGCCATCTCCAATAGGATAGGGAATGAGGTTGGTAAAGACGATGTTGCGAAAATGCAGTAGGTATAGAATTTGGACGAGGATGGTCTGACACTTATCACATATGAAATACTATTTATCCTATGACGGTGAAGGGGAATCCGCGCAAGCCGTAGAGATTAAAGAATCCTCTGAAGTAGCTGGGTCTTCCTAGACCACCTGGTTTATTTTGGATCCTATTGTCCTTAGTAATGGCTAGAGAAGAGATTTAACCCAAATGCGCGAGATGGCAATCTAAGCCGTTGAGGATGTCTATCGCAGGGATTTGCCTGTATATATATCAGTTAAGTTATAGAATGCGATGAACAGAACTCGATGATGAACGATTCGATCATTGGATGATCTGAGAATTTACATTACGCAAATAGAGTGATGATGCGTATCTCTTAGAAGGTCGCGTCAGAATACATGAACCCGCGGAGCTTTTCGAGGAATGACAAACCGCGAGAAGAAGATCGTTATAAGAAGCTAACCTCCAAAGCCTATCAATGACACTCTTACCGCAGTATTGCATACTTTACAGAAGAAGAATGCAACAGGTGCCCAAACGTCGTCCTCTACGCTGCTGCACTAGGACGGCTAAAATTCTGAGGTATCTAACCTATGATTCTTGAGTGGGGTGGCCAGAGCCAGGGGTGAATTAAGAGATGTTGCTAGATGCAGTGCTTCCTTTGGAGGCGGTCCGAAAACAGTATGTCAAACCGTTAACAAAAAAAAAAAATCAATCCACTCCAGATCCTTGGTAGAGTATGCTCCTCTCTATTTGGATGAAAGAAATGCGGTGAGGGCGGGTTGGATCGAGAGTAGTTCGGCAGCGGAACTCCGGGCAACGAAGGTAAAGTTTGACCATTACCCAAGATACTAATCGAAGTTGTATTTCTGGCACTGGGGAACAGACGTGACAAGGAGTTTAATAGCGTTCGGCACCACGGTCTTTGTAGAGGACGTAACCCTCAGCCAGAGACTTGTGATGGCGGAGAAAAAGGAGTTAAAACGAAAGCTCCAAGGATCACACACTTCGCTGGGTTAACACAAATATTTTTATTTCTTTAACAGGAGAAAACCGCGGCGAAGGGGTTTTTTAATGTTGTTTCAGTCGAGTGCGGTTGCGATGAGTCATCGAGATAGCCCCAAGCGAAAGGGGAAGGCTCCTCGAAGAGGAACAGTGTCGACGAAAAACCATCTGGAACGACTGACTGCAATTTTTAATCACAAAAGCCATCCTGTGAATCTTGAACAGGCTAAAGAAGTGATAACAGGCAGTCTTTGGAATGTCCCTGAGGAGAATGGTGAAAGAGTCTGGTGGTCAAATTTCTATACTCCGACTCCATCACTTCAAAATTACCAGACTCCGACCTTTGAAATTATACCGAAACTCCGAACCTCCATCCCTTCTGAAAATTACCCGAGACTCCGACTCCGACTCCGACTCTCCGACTCCGACTCCTCTAGACAAAATATATGTAAATGAAAATTATATATATATATATCTATATTAATTATATATATATATAATTCATATAAATAATAATATATAATATATATTATAATACTATAATATAATATATATATATATATATATATATAAGAAAATTTTATATATATATATATATACTAATATATATATAATATATATATACTATATATATATAATATATAATAATAATTTATATTTATTATATATATATATAACTTATAATATATTATAGTATAATTAAGAAGATATGGAATTATTGGTCGCGTGGAATCCCACCTTATAAGCTGAAGCTGAAATGATGTTGAATGAGAGTGAGACGTTGTCGCGATGATATTGGCGTTCGTACCCGGGGGCTGCTTGGACTCATCAGGTGGTGGTCGCAGCTTCCTCCCAGCAGAACCGCCACAGACACTACCCCCCAGTGACAAGCCGCGAGCACACTCCGCTCTGCGCACTGACTGGAGGCACGTCGGTCACCTGTCTGGATGAGAGCTATGGTGTGCAACACAGTAAGGCCCACTAAGAAAGGCTTCGACCCCTCTGTAATCTTACGTGCATTTGGTCTGCACCTGCAGTGAGAAGCTGACAGGTACAGGCCGTTACAGATGACTGAACTCGAGCAGCGCCCACAAAGAAGAAACTCGAAATTGATGTAATGCCGCTTGAACTATTGTGTAAAACAAAATACAAACCGAAATGTCTAACCAACACGTGCGAACAACTATGTGAAAAATGGGATGCTGGCTGGTGTTCGTTTGTGCCACTCCAGTGCAACTAAGGTCGCTCCGGGTATCACCAATAGAAAGGGAAGGAAGTAGATTTGTCTTGAGAACCATCTTCAATTAGCAAAGATTATGATCGACGTTGAAGAGAGTGATCGCTTGTCGCGATTAATTGGCGTTTCAGCCCGCGGGGGCCTTGCTTTGACTTCGATCGGTGGTGTCGCAGCCCCTTCACCGAAACGCCACAAGTATATACCTATATATAATATATATATCATAACTAATATACTATAATATATAATAAACTATATATATATATATATCATATATATAATAATAATATAATATATAACTCTAATATATATATATAATCATATAATACATATATATCTATATATATTCTATTTGTGTTTATTTCTCAAATAACCTATTAACCTAAGATATCCTCAATACACATATCTCTATTATTAGTTGTAGCCGGAACTGTACTTTTTGTCACCATGGGAATAGGTTATAGCTTGTCCAGAATTTACTAAAAAAAATATGAGGTTCATTACGATCAATAACGGTCGTGATCGAGCTCATGTTTCATTCAAATTACAAACATAAAAAAAATGTAGTGAGTAGAGAAAATTCCAATAATTTCTTTCAATTCTATTTCAATATTTTACTGCAACTCATATAGTCATTCTTTGCCTATTAACTAATCATTACCTCACAAGTTTTAATGATAGTCTGAATGATACTAAAGCCAGAAGGCTGGTTATCTAAGGGCTACAAGAACTTCTCAAAAAAAATCTTTGAAAAAACAACTCAAGGTAAGACTTATAGGCAATTTGTTTTTATATACTAAATTTTTCATTTTCATAAAGATATTTTTTTTTTTTTTTTTTTAGTTGGATGTATGGTTGGGGGCTTTGACCAGGAGATGGATGCTCCTATCCCGGTTATGTTAACTAACAAGGGAAAAAAGTAAGCATAAACTTTTGAGCTTAAAATATGGGATGATAACTTTGCAACACATGGATGGCCTTTATTAACTTGGAAGCGACCACAGTTACATATTTACAGGAGACCTGGTAAAGGCATTGAAACCATAGTGCAAAAAAAGAGATGGATATATACTGATGAATTGTAGTATTAAGTGATCTTCTCGCAACTTGTTAATGCCTCAGAGAGCTATTGGAGGCTAGGATGCACAGAGGAATTGTTGGACTGGGCAGATCGATGGTACCTTACATTTTCATATGCACAAATGTGCTTAACATGTAATTACGAGACGGAGGTTCCCTTAATCTAGCCCTTCCCTTTCCGTCAGGTTCCCTTTGTCCACAAAGCATAAAATTTTTTGGGTCTCACCTTAGATGGCCCCTTCCCTCATTGGAAGCACCACATTCAGGAGTGTTTGAAGAGCGCTAAATTATGATGAACGTTTGCGCGCCGTACTAAATGAGGTGCGCTTCACATGAGCATGCTCTCCCTTTTCATAGTCATCCATATTAGCAGCCAAGTTAGAATATGGGAGTGTGTGTACTTTCCCTGCCTTCACCCAAACAACTTCTTGATACGCCGCCGATATAGGAGACACGCATATGCCCTATATAATAATAAAACTAATGGTAGAGGCTCAACAGTTCGAATAGCACTCGGGCAGACTTTATCACTTCTCCCATTAAAAATCTTTGGAGGCGGAGGCTTTCTTCCCCTTCAGACTGCAAACATTGGAAGGAATCTGGTGCGCTAAGGGAGATATATGTTAGAACACGTTTTCCTATTTGAATGTCTGACCAATCCAATGAATTTTTATCCTATATTCCACCTTATCGTCATAAGTTTCAATTTTACAAATGGGTTCTTTGGCAGGAGAAGAGGAATATTCCCATTTTCTCTCTCCTCCCCTCCCCCCCGTAGTATTTGCTTTACTATGTGTCGGTCTCATGGTTTTTTTTGCGAGAGGACAGGTACCCCTACGGCACCCCAGTTTCTCCGTCTTCTCTGATTACCACTGACTGAATTATAATATCAACTCTGGGGGCCTCATTTCACTTTTGCCTTCCCCTTGCCGGCTTATGAGCAGAGGAATGGTTTCCCTTCTTTCTTGACTCTAGACGAAAATTTCTTCACCTTTCAAGAAATCCTTGCAATACCTACAGATCGACATATTTTCAGGTGTATCGAGCGAATGGTTTATCAAAAGGTTCATAATGGGCTCCACTAGTTTGTCGAGGCCGTTTGCTGAGTGTATTCTCAGACCTTTCCCCTCTACAAAAGTTGGAAACACTGTTCCCATCATGCATCGTGCTGAGCCTTCACCTAGACTATATGGCCATTCTCAGGCATTACACGTTTGTGGTGGCCCACTTCTCTCCTTGCATACAATTTACACTTGTCTTTTTCTGGACTCTGGCACCCTCATATAAGGACCAACCAGCCTACCAAAATAACATGGAGGAATTTCATTGGTCTTACATATGTCATATCACATATGCAGTTGGCATGTTTCCGAGCTAGGTGGGCACTACACTTCTCCACTGGTCCCTTTATCCACCACCCAACATAAGTATTCACAGCTTGGTCATGCACGAACTGCCAATGTACTGCGCAATTGCTCTCACAGCAGCAGCAACTCATGAAAATTTCCTTGGGTGGCCAACGGAAGTGGTATTCCTGCATTAGTAGAAGAAGTGTGAAGGCTCGTCTTAAGAGAGGACTCAGTAAAACTTTCTCCTCGGCACCCTCCCCATGGAGAACATGGGCTTTTAGAGAGGATGTTCAGGACTTTTCATTCCCCTGTCTCGTCGTCTTGGAGGACCCTGCCAAAACGAACTCGCGAATGGGCATCTTTGCCTAAAATGGCACCTCTTTCGTTTGGGTATTTCCCCCTGACACAGCCGCCTCTGTCATTCTGCAAGGTCCTGAAGCGGTGGACACACTTTTCCGCTTCAGTGTGGCTTACCCTGATAGCCCAGGGAGCCCTTTCGGCGTGTGATTATTGAATGGCGGTTAATATTAAGAAACTAGCGAATCTGGACGAGGGTCTTGGCCAGACTAGATTATCTCATCGTTTGGCGGCTCCATCGCAAGTTGGGAGAGGAAATTCCAAAATATTTGATCATAGCCTGCAGGAGTTCTCTACAGCGACCTCTGCGTGCCAAGCACTAACCAGAGAGGGAATCTCCACGAAGGAGCATTTTTAGTAGTAATTTTCTTTAGGAGATAAATTTCGATCTATCGTTTTCTGAAGGATGCAGGAAAGCCCCTATACCTCCCAAACAGTAACACTAATTGTTTAATGGTAAGAATGAGGAAATTATAATTTTGAAAGTTTATAATTTTATTGAAATCAAATAAACAATAATAATAATATAACTAATAAAATAATCATAACGATAATGATAATGATAATAATAATAATAAAAATAATAATAATCAATAAAATAATAATAATAGATTGATTTAGATACATAATAATAATTATGTTAAGAATATGGTGGTAGTGCTAATCAAATGGAATCTTGAAGAAAGGTGCCTACCTTCATTTTAAGAACGGTAAAGTAGTTTAGAATATCTATAAATACGGAAAAAAAAAATTAAAGTGATAATTATAATAATTGCAGTGAAATACTAAAATAGCGTATATATATATATAGAAAATACTATATCCTTTACATACCAATTAGCTAATAATGTACAGCAAAAGTATAGAGAATATAATATAAATTATAATATATATAATCCACATAAGGATTTTTTTTTTTTTTATATTATAATTATTATTATTACATTATATTATTATATCTTATTAATAATTATTATTTATATATTATTTTTATTATAATAAATTTGATGTTGTGTTACCTATTTCTTATATCAATATATGCTTTTCTACGGAAATTGGGAAGTGTCATATTATCTCTTTTTCCATTAATTCTATTTTATATTTTATTTTTTTAATTATATATATTTTTTATTTGTATTATACTTTTTATGTTTATTTTCTTTGTTTTGTTTTAAAATTATATTTTTAAATATCGATTTTCACATTATTATTTTTAACATGTTTTATTAAATTTGATTAATGTATGTAAATGTAATTATGTTCATATTATGTATTCTGAAGTCATTATCGTGTTTTCTAACTTAGTTTGTTTAACTATCATTTTTTTTTGAATCTTTTAAGCTTATCAAAAATGGTGTCAAAATTTCTTTTTAAAGTTTTTTTTTATGTCGATTAGCTATTTTCATTTTAAAAATGTATAAATAGATAAATTGGTCCGAAAAAAAAAGTTTCGATCTATATTTTGGCTTTTTTAGGGATAAGTTATTATTGATGTAATTTCTATGTTTTGTCTCCAATATGAAAGATTATCAAATCAAAATTCAAAGAATCAAAAATACTTTTTTTTGAGTTTAACAAAAAGATTTACTTTTTCTTTTGATGTTTCTTATTTTTATTCATTTATGATCAAATTTAGTAATAGTTTATCCGGTTTCTTTAGGCAGATTCCAAATATTTTTAGTTTTTTCTCTCGCATGCTGATCGTTCTTTTGGTCGATTATACGAACTACTCCTACCACACCCCCAAACCAAAATCTATAAACTCACAGTACAATACCACAGATCGTCGACCGGGGCAAGGAATTAATATTGGCATCCAACCACACTTTTTTCTTTTTCATTTTTTTTGTATTGTGGGTTTATTGTCGCCCCCTTTTACAATCAAAAGAATATCAACAATTTTATCTCTCTCCTTTTCTCTTCTCTCTTCTCTCTTCTCTCTACTTCCCCTTCCTTCTCTTTCTCTTCTATTCCCCGATCTTGTCTCTCTTTTTCTTTCACCTTATACTCGTTTTATCTTCCTCATCATTGTTTATCTTGTCAGATCCTCCCAAATGATGTTTAGTTTTCTCTCCCGTAGGCCACCGACCGTTTTGTGTGTTAGGATATCACGCTCAGTCAAACACACAGTCATGGTAATTTTGAGGGTGCATCTTTCTCATTTTGTATTGTTGGTTAAATCTGTTCCTGTCATCGTAACACAAAAACGGTCGGATGCAGAGGGACAAACTAAACTATACAAAATAGGAACCTATGCTCAAATAGTTTTTTTCACCCTTAGCTGCAGAAATGTAGACAACGAGCGTTACTTACGCGCAACAAAATTATACCCTAGAAACTTAACGAGAGAGAACAAACTAAAACAAAACATAGTTGAATAAACAAAAAAAAAAATACGTAATAAAAAAAACGAATACAATTCAATAAACGAACAATTTTATAGTGTTTAATATGTGTATCTATAAATAATCGTTAGGTATTTTTTTATTAAAAATAAACCGCCGATTGTCCAAACACATTTTAATTAATTCACTAACAATTATGTTCATTACTAAACTTCTAGGTTTTTCAGAGTTACGCACTTTTAAGATTTTCAATTAAATGAAAACAATTTCTTGTAGATAGTCACAATTATTTGACCTGATAGCAGTCACGCACTAAGAATTTAAAAAAGACAAAATCATCAAATAATGACCTAGACACCGCGAATGTAATACATGCGTTCACCACATCTTCTGTTCAAGTTATTTCTTCATATTTTTTATATAATTATACAATTTGACTCATATAAAAATAAAATTATCAAATATAAATATATATATATATATATTATAATCAGTTAATATAATATATATATATATATATATATATATAATATATGTAGAATGATACATAAAAGATATTATCTCCATCATAATCCGAAACCCCTAATAAAAATGATATGTAAAAGATATATATAATATATTTTGCAATAAAATTAATATCAATTAGACAAAAACTATTTCACTAAAGCTAATATATGAAACTAATATATATATATAAATTAATTAATATATATATATAGTTATATAACCTAAAAGAATATAATAGACATACCTATTATAAATATATATATATAAGATATAATATAATAATACTATAGTATCATGATATATGCCGAAAGATAATGGATTATATATAATATATATCAGGCAGGTTTGTGGATCCAAGCGGTAACTTCGAGTTATGGTTGAATCATTGGGTCGCATGGAGGAAGCCGCAAGCTTTGCGGTGGGTTTTTAACGGATAAAGAGTGGAGTCAATGCATGATATGAGGATCATGGTTCCGATTGGAGAGCGACTACTCCATGCTCCTCATCTCGTCGTTTCATGCTCGTCCTTCCTCGTCTAAACGATATGAGTTATAGTTTATATATATATATAGATTATATTATGTATAGTACATTAATCTATTAGTACTATACCACCTAAATATCTATATATATATTATATATATATTTATACTTATATTCTAGTACAGAAATATACATTGGAGTTTATAATAAAATTTAACGTGTGTTTGCGTGTGTTGTCTGTGTGTGTTTGAGTGGTGTATCATTTTCCATTGTATGCGGGGAGTCGGTGAGTTCGGAATTCAGGTAATACTGTTGTCAAAAGTTAAGTGGAGAAGATCGACTCTTAGGAGTCGAAGTCTGGAGTCGGATCACGTTTTAATATTCAATCTGGGATGGGTTCGGAGTCGGTGTGTTGGTAGTCGCAGGCATAGGTAACCCACAGCACACATCGCACCCTCGTCCCGTCAGCCGATTGTGTTGCCCCTCCCTTTTTCCCTTTTCAGGTGTGTTGTTTCTCAAGTAGGAGAGCAGGGGCTGTTTTCTATTGGATTCCTCTATCTTCTTTATTTGTTGTAAGATTTTTAAATATTGAAATTTTCTTAACCTCAAATAAAAAAAAATGATTTCTTTTTCATATTACTAAGTCATCTTAAAACACCCAACCCATACGCACCACCTTCATACATTTACTAATTAGCATTTGTGACTCCTAGATTCAAATCAATGGTCAAACATAAGTCAGTAAATCGTGCATACATAAATAAGTATAGGTTAGTTTATTAACACTTAAATAAATAACATAGAATCGATCGTATCACTGTTTGTTATTTAATATGTGTTAATCCTTATAATATAATCATAGCGTGTAAATATCCATTCTAGTCAGATAATTAACGCTAATTTAGCCAGTTGCCATTCCGGTCAGAAATTAGAACGAGTAAAGCCCTTGATTAGTGAAACGGAAAAGGGTTTGGAATCTACGAGTTCGTCTTCTGATTTTATGAGTAAAAAGAGGAAAATGTTGGCAAATGTAATGGTTTAAATAGTTTTTTAGTTTAAAAGATCGTTACGAAAAAACTAATTACAAAACGAGAAGAAGATAGAAGGAGTGTGGATGGTTAAGATAGAATTGATAGTGAGAGTATAAAGAGAAAGAGTGAAAGTGTAGGAAGAAGAAGTCAGTAGGATCGTGCCATGGAACGGAAAGATGTTTGAATTGATGGGGTAGAAATAGAGTAATATGATGTTATAATCAAAGTTAAATTTTCCCTAGTATGAATCAGACTTAAATATAATACTGTTATATTCATATAAATGAGTTAATAGGTACATGCCATAATTATTAATTCTCACGTCCATTAGATAAATGTATTCAACTAACCTTCCGTTATTTATTTAGTTATGATATATCGTTACTATATATATATATTAAAGGCTTTGTTTAAAAAATAAAGATATATTAGATCAAAATATTGCTACTTTATAGTAAAATATTTATTATAAATAATTATTATATATATTATAATTATATTTATAAATTATAATATAGAATTTTTATTAGTGATATAGTATATATTATGATATTTTGATATTATTGTAATATAATTAATATTATATGTAGTATATAATATTATAGTATTTATAATATAAGGTCTATTACTCTATAGTATAATATAAATATATTATTATTTATTTAATTTATATATATTATATATATATATAATACTATATATTATATATATTATTTAATTATTATTTCTGCTTCACCAAAGTTAAATTAAGGTTATCTGGCCACGTGTTGCACTCCAGCACCGTGGAATTTCAGCGCATCTTCTTTTAGCAAAAGTCGGTTCTCCATATAAACTTTAAGACTGTCATAAAATTTAATACGATTTCCCTCCCGTCGCCTATCCACTTTTTCTAGTGAAACTTCTTTAAAAGCCAAATTTTTCTCAGGTTTTAAGGCTTCCAGATGTCACATGTTTGTTTTTCTTTCATCAAGCAGTTTTATTTGATTGATTATTTTTTTATGAGCTGATTAAAGTGTGATATCACGTTCTTGCAGCTCTAAACTTAGTTCAGCTAGTTTTTGAAGAACATCACACATCGTAGCAAGATCAAAAATGAAATCAATATTGGTTATTTTATTAAGTATTCCATCATACTGATTTCGCTCAGTTGTGTCTCTATTCTCATCTGATTTAGCTTTTTTGAAATGGGAAACCAAAGCTTCAAAATTTTGCCATACAGCAGAAACACTTTTAAAAACTGGAAGCATCCATTTAGTATCTAAACCTCAAATTCGTAAATTTTTTTTGTCAAGCTTTGTTAGCATGAGATTTTAATTCTCTTGCATTTTTAGGAGACTGATGATACAGTGTGAAATAGTTTTAGTGAATTAATTTTGATTTGAATGGGAAGTCTGTTACTACGTCAAACACAGAAAGTTCTAACCTGTGATTAACACAATGCAAAAATAAAAATTTGGGAAGCTTATTTTTAAGTAGCGTCATACAAACTTTCTTTCGGACCAAGCATTACTTCCAGCCCCATCTGTTGCAAATTGCAAGAGATTGTTTTCCAGAAAAAAATCATTCAGGAAACCCAAGTTTCTGTAAACGATTCATCAGCATTTGAATATTTCCTTCAGCTCAGACATCTTTTTAACTCATTATATCAAGGGAGAAAGTTAGTAGCCACATTTCATGCCTGAACCGTGGTTCTTACTCATAAATAATGAGAGAGGGGCAACTGGACTTATTTTAGTGCTTTCGTCTATAAGGGGATAGTTTTATTATTGTTCTGTTATGTTCTAATGACAGTGTTTCTTTCCACTGCAATATGTTCACATATTTTGTGCACGCAGTTATTGAGTGGCATTAAATAGCGTGCCCCATGATTGATTGCCATTTAAATTCATTTTTGAAGCCTTAGTGAATACAGTTTCAAAATACTTACGTTTTTTGCTTTCTCATGTATTTAAAGGTCTTGGTCTTATGATTCTGAATTTTCTTTTATGCTTGAAAAAATTTTTTCAATCGGAGAGAAAGCAAAAAACTAAAGTATTTTGAAAATGTATTCAACTAATGCTTTCAAATGAGAATTTAATAAAAAAAAAAAAAAAAAAAAAAAAAAAAAAAATTCGGCATCAATAGGGCCTTATTTTTGCACTCAAAATTACTGCGTTGCACAATATTTGTGAAACATATGCAGTTGGAAATGAAAAACACTGTCATTAAGTAACATAACAGAATCAAATAATAAAACTATCCTGCCTTATTAGACGAAAGCACTACAATTAAGTCAGTTGGCCCTTCTCTCATTATTTATGTAAGACCACGTTTAAGGCTGAATTGTGCCTACTAACTTTCTCCTTGAATATTAATTGAGTTTAAAGATGTCTGAGCTGAAGGAATTTAAATCGGCTTGATGAATCGTTTAGCAGAAACTTGGAGTTTCATGATGATTTTTCTGGAAACAATGCTCTTGGCATGCAACAGATGGGGCTGGGAGTAATGCGTTGGTCGAAAGAAAGTTGTTAGTGACGCTACTTAAAAATAAGCTTCCCAAAATTTTATTTTGCATTGTGTTAATCACAGTTAGAACTTTCTGTGTTGACCGTAGTAAACAAGGACTTCCATCACAAATTAATCATAAAACTATTTCAACACTGTATCATTCAGTCCCTAAAAAATGCAAGGAGAATTAAATCTCGCTTAACACAGCTTGACAAAAAAAATTTACGAATTTTGGAAGGACTTTAGTACTAAATTGGGATGCTTTCCAGTTTTTAAAAGTGTTTTCTGCTGTATGGCAAAAATTTTGAAGCTTTTTGGTTTTCTCATTTCAAAAAAAAACTAAATCAGATGAGGAATTAGAGACACAAACTGAGGCGAAACCAGTATGAAAAGACTACTTAATATAAATAACAATAATTGATTTCATTTTTGATCTTGCTTTGATGTGTGATGTTCTTCAAGAACTAGCTGAACTAAGTTTATTAGAAGAAGCAAGAACTTGATATCATAACGTTACTCAGCTCCATTAAAAAAAAATTTAATTAATCAAGTAAAATTGTTTAATTGAAAGAAGGACAAAACACGGACACTTATTATCTAGGAGCCTTAAAAGCGGATTAAAATTTAGCTTAAAGGAAGTTTTCACCAGGAAAAAGTTGGACAGCCGATTGAGAGGAAATTCGTATTCGATCAGTTAAATTTTATGACTAGTCTTAAAGTCCGTTATGGAGAGACGACTTTTTTTAAAGGGTTGCTTGAATTCAAATTTGAGTCAAGGTGGCTGGATTTGCAAACAAGTGGCCATGATAATCTTAATTTCATCTTTAGTTAAACAGAAATAAAGAACATGTGTGAACGGATTTTGGCTTCCTGATAGAGAAATCTTAAGGGGATTTCGAGAGTACCTTCAGAAAAGATAATTCTATCAGCTCACATGCCTTTTTTGAATGCGATTAATACTAATCCCAGTTTCAACAAGTGAGTGTGAACGTGGGTTCTCACAGATGAATTTAAAATTGACTCGAACAAGAGCTTCATTGAATTTAAGTACCGAAGGTAACTTAACGTTTATAAAATTAGCAAACCCTCCCTTGAGTTTGTTTATGCCATGTAAGTTATTTTTAGTTTTGAAAGGACGTCAATGGCTTCAGACACTAAAAGTAAGAAAGAGGAGGTCAAGAAGTTAGTGAACAAAAGCCTTTGCCAGTCTGGGAAATTATATAAGGTTGTGTAACAAGAAAATTCATTTAGTTTTCTCTCTTTGTAAACTTTATCTTATTAATTGTTATATAAATATATATATATATATATATATATATATATATATATATATATATATATATATATAATATATATATATATATAATATATATAATATAATATATATATATAATATATTTATATATATATATATATACTACTCTGTCCCAAAAGTAAGTTTACTGAATATCCCATGAACGACTGAGTAATGTAGCTCCTCCTTGACGTATACGAGTGGGTAGCTAGTTACCTAGGCTACATATTCCATACCAGTTTTAACCAGATTTATTAAGTCAGTCTTGCACTACATCTGTTTATGTATTGGCGTGTGTTCTAACCTCGTTACGTTTTTTGATTTTACATCTTTTGCGTA
>JABUQX010008465.1:70000-72500 GCA_015478945.1 Trachelipus rathkii
CTCATCAGGAATTGCAATTCTTCTACCCCTCTCTCATTCCTTTCCAACAACACAAACACATTTCACACCACACCCCTCATTTTCACCGTTTCCTTTCATCCTTTGTTTCAGTCACAGAGCAATCAATTTTCCCTTTCTAAATACTTCCATCACTCTTCTCCTCTTCCTCCTCAAATATTTTATGTGTTTGCCTTCTGATTAATCTATTTTTTGTTTTTTTATGTTTGTTATGGCACCATTACGATTCATACATTTTCCGCCGAAAAAGGATGAAGCCTCTTACGGCGATTCACGGACCTTCTCTCGAGCGCATGCCACTTAGCCATTCCTTGGCAAATGTCTAAAAGAAGTGGTATGGGCAGCCATGCCTAACCCACCGGTCCCTTAGTCGCCTTCTACGACTCGCAGGACAAACGATGTGGGCAACTTTTTTTCTCCCCAACATAGGGTGATTATATAGGGATATAGGGGATGTCTGAAGTGATGTGTTGTCTGTTAAGAGGGGTGTCGTAGTTGGTTATAGAATGGTGTGAGTGTGTAATTGATTATTGTGTTTGATAAAAGGTGGTAGCCTTGTAAATCGGTTTTCTGTGGAGGAGGGGTGGGTAATTAACTCTGCGTTGAGTATTGATCAAGAAAGGGCGTATAATCTATTAGGCACGGAAGTCATGACAATCATAAGCCAAAAATATATTATATTATAATATAATATATAATATATATATATATATATTATATATATATAATATATATATATATATAATTATATATATAATTATATTATAATATTATATATATAATTATATATATATATATAATATATATTATATATATAATTATTATTATATTATTATTATATTATTATTATTATTATTTATTATATTTATTTATTATTTATTTATTATATATATATTATTATTATTATTATTATTATATATTATTATTATTATGATTTAATATTATCCAAAATTCTAATATTTGTTAAAATTATCGGCAAAATTGACGTGACGATGACGTGGCGATTGAGAAAAATATGCTGATTTTTGCCGATGACGATGACGCTTTATCGTGTCCCATATATTATATATATATAATATTATATAATATATATATTATATAATATATATATATATTATATATATATATATATATATATATATAATATTATATATATATATATATAATATATATAAATATATATATATATATATATATATATTTATATATATAATATATATATATATATATAGTTACTATATATTTAATATATATATATAGATATATTATTAATATAATATATAATATATATATATATATATATATATATTATTATATATATATATATTATATATATTATATATATATATATATATAATATCAGGGGCTGGGTCAAGTACAAAGTAAACTTGTATTGTACTTCACTTGTACTTACTTTAAGTACCATTTTTTGGAGTACTGTTTGCAGTATCCTAAAAACCCAGTGTTACTGTGTACTTGTACTTGAATCTTTGTTACCTGAAATTTGCCAAAAGTTACTTGCAAGTACTTTTGTTGATTTTTTAACTTGCCAATATATATATATAATATATATTATATACTATATATATATATATATATATAATATATGTATATATATATATATATATATATATATATATATAATATATATATATATATTATATATATATATTAATTATATATATATATATTTCTCATTTTTCCTACGTATTGGATATTATTATTTCCTATTTATAATTCTAAATAAACTTCCATTTTACGGAATAGAAGTGTTCATTATAATATATAATTATATATATATATAATAATATATATATATATATATATATATATATATATATACTTATTATATATATACTATATATATATATTATGATATTTATATATATATAATTATAGGCGAGATAGTGATTGATTTAGCATTTGGAAGTTTGTGTAACAAAGCGCTTATGGAGCGTATAGTTCCGAGGGATTGAAGTTGAGCAATTAATAGTAGTATATTTTATAAGTGTAAGTGGAATATGGTAACTATAGGTATTATAGGGGAATTAGTTTTACTGAGTGTTGTAGAGAAAATATTCATGCTGGTTATTTTGGTCGAAAGAGTGCGTGAGTAACTGAAGGCTGATTTGAGTGGGAAGAAAACAAGGTGCTTTTTAGAAGTGGTAATGATGTGTGATCAAATCTTTACATTGAAACAAATGATGGGAAAATGAGGGAGGAGGGAAAGGAATAATCTGTATTTTAGGTTTTATGGGATTTTGCAAGCAGGCGTATGATAGGATTAATAAGGAAGCTCTATGGCAGGTGTTAGTGATATATGGCGTTAGTGATAAGCTTCTGAATGGAATGACGATAGTGAAGCGTGTGTAAAAATAAATGGAGTCGAAAGTGATTGGTTTAATATTAATTGCGGAGTGAGGCTGGGATGTGCTATGTCTCCTTGGTTATTCAGTTTGAATATAGATGCGTTATAGAAAGA
>JABUQX010008465.1:92500-100000 GCA_015478945.1 Trachelipus rathkii
CATATTTGTTAAAGATGTTGCAGATAAAGTGGTACGTAATCGCTTTGGGCTCCAGCGAGGAATGTGAAAGTAGTGTTGATGAAAGAATTGTGTACAAAATGCACTTGTGTCGGCGGGGAGCACACCGGTAAATTAATGGAAGTCTGTATTGGACGTGCCATTAAGTAGGGCGGAGACACTGAAATCCTGCTGAAGTAGATAGACAAGTGAAGTAGATAGACAAGATTGTGTTGCTAATGTTGTAGTGACAACTTGAGGTATTGAAGATGGACACAAGGTGAATTTACAGATGGATTATTTTCAGATATTAAAGTGTAGAGCGTGGCACAGCAGGGTGATTCTGATAAGGCAGGTGATAACATTTCCTGTGATAGGGTTGGCCTAATTTCAAGCAACCTATGAAGTGACGAGGTACTTGCACAATCTTCATCGTCATCAATCTCAACCATATTTCTAATTTCTTGGAGAAAGAACTAACTTTCTTTTCCTTTTTTTTTTGCATTCATATTTCCAAAACATTCCGCTTATTTACAACATGGCGAATCAAATAAATCACTCTCCTACAGAAATGATGCCACGTTATCCTCACTTGCATGTCTGTTGGATTCAAAATTAGAATCCCTTCTCCAAAAAATCATGAATAACATCATTATTATTTATATAGATAAACCTGCAATATGCAGTATATATATATATTATAAATATAATAATATATATATAATTATAATATATATATATAAATATAAATATAATATATATATTATATATATATATATATAAATATAATATATTATATATATATATATAATAAAATATATATACGATAATATATATATATATATATATATATATCTAATATAATATATATATATATATATATATATATAATATATATATATATATATATATATATATATATATTATATATAAATATATATTATAATATATATATAATATATATATATATAACTATATATAATATATATATATATATATATATATTATGCCACGTCAAACTAGAGTTGGCTGATCAACCGGAATTTTGGTCACCGCACCACACCGCACCACACAGCACAGCACTAGAGTAAGCGCACCACAGTAGTAGGAGAGCCCTAATATCTGCTTCAGTGTCCCGGCCCCCAGGCAGAAATCTAGGATTTGCCTAATGACCTTTTTTGGCCTTGACCTTTTTGGGCAACCTGAATTTTTTTGCCCAAATTTTTACCTGACATTGACCTTTTTTGGGCCTTGCACCTTTTTTGGCCTTGACCTTTTTTTTGCCTTGACCTTCTTGACGCCCCTTGGAAGAAGGGGCTAGCCAGAAAGAGCGAAGGCACTATTTAGGACGTATGTGCCCCTATTTTAGCTCCCCTTGTGCTCCTTCCATGGTCAATTTGGCCTACGCTAATTTATGGCCTTGACCTTTCGCAACCTTAATTTTTTCGTGCAACCCCTATTTTTACCCTGACCCTTGATACCATTTCTGACCTTGATACCATTTTAGACCTTGAAACCGTATCAAGGTTTGTATCGATCCTAACTCGAACCCCTGTATGTATCGATCTAACTTGAACTGTATGTAGGTAACTATCCTGATCTATCCTAACTGAGAACACACCTAACCACACCTACACAAACACACAACACACACACAACCCTGTCTCACCGCTATTCGTTCTATGACTCACGACTTTTCCCGTCCCTTTACATCTACACTTAGCCGATCTTTTTGCCTCAAGCCTTACCGTCTTCAACTGTTCGAGTTCTATCCCGGTTATAATTCAAAATATATATTCCCAGATGGAATATGACCGCTTACACTCGGTCAAGTTTATGACCTTTAGCCCACACATCCAACGCTATGATTTGAGAGAATACATAATTTAATTTTCAAAGTCTATATAAGACGAAACCGGGATTCCTATATAATTATAATAATAATAAAAATTAAATAATAATAATAATAATAATAATAATAATAATAATAATAATAATAATAATAATAATAATAATAATAATAATAATAATAGATAATATATATATATATATATATATAATATATAATGTATATATACTATACGTATATATATATAATTACACTACTCTATATATATATATATACTATATATATAGTATATAAATATATATATATATATATAAGGTAACGAGAGAGAGAGAGAGGAGATGATGAGAAGAGAGAGAGATAGAGACGATGAGAGAAGAGAGATGAGAGAGAGAAGCTGGAGATGAGAGAGAGATGACGAGAGAGAGAGAGACATTTTCGTCTGCGTCCACATTTCGAAGCAGGTACTTTGCTATCATTGCTTGTCCTCTTTAACTATCGGATATCTCTCAAAACTTTAATCATTTTTTATTAATTATTTTAATTATTTACATTATTGTAATTATATTATTTAATTATTTTTATTTATTTTTATTATTTTAATTATTTACGTATTTAATTATTTATTTTAATTATTTTTTATTTTATTTTTTGTATAGGTCCGTCTCGAGAAACTCCACGTGCTTTTTACTGTGCCTAATCAGAACCACTACGCAAACATTATCATGCCCATCTACAAGCGTGAGAGAGAGAGAAGACTGCGAGAGAGAGAGAGAGAGGAGAGAGAGCAGGAGAGAGAGAGAGAGAGAAGAGAGAAAGAGAGAGAGAGAGAGAAGAGAGAGAGGAAGAGACATTCGACGCATTTACTTTGCCATCATTGCTTGTCCTCTTTAATATCGAAACATTTTAATCATTTTTATGTGAATTTATTTTAATTATTTACTATTGTAATTGTTTCACCACTTTAATTATTTTGCATCATTTAGATAATGTAATTATTTTATTTTAAAATATTTTTATTTTATTTTTTGTCTATTAGCTCGTCACGAGAACTACCAAGTGGCTTTTACTGTCCCAGTCAAAACATCATTGACACTACCAAAATGCTCATGCCCCATCTACAAGCACACTAGGTCTCTATAGCTGTTGTAATGCAAACCAATTTGACTAGTCAACTAATAATAATAGTAATATATATATATATATATTATATATATATATATATATATTATATATATATATATAATATATATATATATATATATATATATTAATAAATATATATATATATATATATATTATATATAATAGTATATAATATATATATATATTATATATATATATATATTTATAAACGTTTGTAAATATTTGTTGTAACTTGCAAACCAATTGGACTTAGTCAAAAAACTAATAATAATTATATATATATATATTAATATATTATAATATAATATATATATATATATATATATTATATAATATATACTTTATATATATATATATATAGATATATATATATATAAATATATATAATATATATATATTGATATTATATATATATATATATGTATATATATATATATGTATATATATTATAATATATATTCACCCCACAACACACCCATTCCTTTCCACAACAACACACACACACACACACACACACACACACACACACACACACACACCACGCACAAATCACCCACGTCTACGTATGACCACAATGCCAAGCCCTTTGGGTCTTCCAGGGGACAATTTGAGCGAGAACCCAAATTTTTCGGCAAACCGTTTGTATTTCCAGGGCCAATTTTTTGCCTTGGTTTTTAAAGCTTTTTGATCCTTTGTAGTTTGATGCCTCGACTTTGGATGCCCCAGCTTATGCCTCGACCTTTGTCGGAAGGCTCAACTTTGATGGCTCACTTTAATGCCCCATCTTTCATGCTCAAACTTTGCTGACTTCAACTTTGCTGTCTCAAAATCTTGGACGGCGATCTTTGAGACTCAAGATTTATTGATGGCCTCCCAAACCCTTGAGCGTAGAATGCCCTAACATTGATGTCTACCCCTATTTTATAAGGTATGAGGAAATAGAATGGTGTATATTACAAGTTGCGAAGGATGCGCCCTAGTATGAGTTAGCTTTTTCTAGCATACCCTGATCATAGAAATAACACTAATATTTGAAGCCTACCCTATGTATAAGGTATAGAGGAATCGATGGGTATATTACAAGTTGCTGGATGTTCCTTTTCTAAACCTTTCTAAGCCTTTTCTACCCACAATCATAGAACAGAGTTACATATAATGTCTTCCCTATGTCATATGCGGTCCACCAAGGCGTCGCATTGGTTCCTCAGCGCAAGACGTCAAACCGCGCACCACCAGGTGCGACCAACCCGTTCCAGCCCGCCGCGTTTGCGGCCGCAGGCGCAATATTTCCGCGTACCGCCCTCCGCGTGCCCCGCAGGCGCAATTATTTCCGATGCGAACGAAAAATTTGAGGATCAATGTAGGCCAATTCAAAGGAATTTCTTTCCAGAGTGTCTAAGAGTCTTCCCTCCTTATTTTACACTACTTAAAACAATTTTTATTAAAAAAACATTTTGCGATTCTAAAACTGCAACTCATTACAGTTTTTCTTTATATTTTTTACTTAATCCTTTTTAAATTTATAAAATTTTTGAAAAATTGATTTAAGGAGAAAAAAACCAGAGTGTCTGATAAAAAAACATTTTATTTTACTACGATTGTACAAAATTTTATAAAAACATATACTTTACACATACCTAAAAGCAGTAAATCATTAAATCAATAGAGGTTTTACTAACACCTAAGGATTAGTATGCTTTTGTTTTTACTGTTTACTGCTTTAACTCATGTGTTTTACTGCTTTACTCACATATTTATTAAGATATTTAATTACCTTAAAGCAGTAAATCAGTAAATTCAAATAGAGGTGTACATAGCAACAAGGAGTTAGTATGCTTTTGTTTTAACTCATGTTTTACTGTTAACTCATATGCGTTACTGCTTTAACTCATATGCTGGTACTGTTTTAACTCATATATTATTAAACATTATGTTTTTTTATTTTGTTTTAATACTTTTTTATTTATTTTTAGTTATTATTTTGCATATTGCCTATTCTATTTGCGTTTGACTATAATGGGTTTTAAATTATATTATTTTGATATTTACTTAGTGTTATTACTTCATGCCATTGTTATGTATATTTACCACACACCACACAACACACACCACACACACACACACCACACACACACACACACACACACACACATGGAGCGAATAATATAATTATGTAAGTGAATAATGTTATTTTTAAATAAAATAAAAATGATAATAAAAACATGTTATGTTAGCCTGAGAAGAACTTATTTTGTTATTTTTATTTACTTATTACGATGGCTAAAGATGATTATTTGTAAAAGCAGTAAATCAATCTAGAACAAAACCGTTGGCCAATAGCTTGTTGTAGAGGCAGTGCTAGGGGTTGCCCTAACTGATTTACTGATTTATCGTTTTAAACTGTTTAAAATATATTGTTTTTAATAAAATTTCATAAAATTTTAGAAAAATTATGTTAAAACTTGATAGTAGAATATAAAATTTATTAAACAAAAAGTATTAACAGTTAAATATAAATTGTTTGTTCAAAGATAATGATTGATTTATTATAGAAGTTTTTTTAAACAAACTTTGAAAGTAATTTTAGTTTAATTGAATGAAGTAAATACTGCAGTATTATTTATTAAAACAAAAATGTTTCAATAAATTATACGTTATGTTCATTACAAAAAGAAACTTATTTGATAGTTTAAGAACGGAGTGCGTGTGGTGTTGTGTTTGTGTGTGTGTCGTGTGTGTGTTGTGGTGTGTTGGTAGGTGTGTTATGAATAGGTGAAAGGCATGAGTAAATAACACAGTGTATATAATAAAATAATAAAAAAAATTAAATAAAATAATGAAAATAAAAATAAAATAAAAAATAATAAAAATAATAATAAAAATAAATAAAAAATATTAAAACAAAATAAAAAAACATCAATGTTAATAAATATGAGTTAAAACGTAAAGCATGGATGATTAAAGGCAGTTAAAACATAAGAGTTAACATCAGTAAAACAGTAAAACAAAAGCATACTATCCCCTTGTTGCTATGTTACACCTCTATTGATTTACTGATTTACTTGCTTTAAGGAATGTATGTTAATAAATAGTGAGGTTAAAGCAAGTAAAAACATAGTGAAGAATGAAAGGGCGAAGAACAGTAAAAAAAAAGCATACTAACCCCCTTGCTGCTATGTAACACCTCTATTGATTTACTGATTTACTGCTTTAAGTATGTAATGTTAATAAAATATGTGAGTTAAAGCAGTAAAACATATGAGTTAAAGCAGAAAAAAACAGTTATATAAACAAAAGCATACTAACCCTTGTTGCTATGTAAACACCCTGATTGATTACTGCTTTAAGTAATTTAATGTTAATTTAAAATATGTGAGTTAAAGCAGTAAAAACATTATGAGTTAAAGCAGTAAGACAGTTAAAACAGAAAGCATACTAACTCCTTAGGTGTTAGGTTAACACCTCTATTGATTTACTGATTTACTGCTTTAAGGTATGTAATGTTAATGTTTTTAATAAATTTCGTACAATTGTAGTTAAAATGAATGATTCAATATTCAGACACTCTTTTTTTTTCTTTATCTTACATACAATTTAAAAAAATTTTAAGGTAAAAAATATTAAATTAAAAAATATTAAAAGAGTCTGAATGAGTTACAGTTTTAGAATCGCAAAATGTTTTTAATAAAAATGTTTTAAGTATGAAATAAAAAATGAATGACTCATAGTTTATATTTTGAAAAAAATTCTTTGAATAGTTTCATTGATTCATATTTTCGTTCGCGGCGCGATTTTGCGCCTGCTGGGCGGACGCGGCGGGCTGGTACATGGCAAGAAGATCGCCAGCGGGCGCAGGCGCGGCGGGACATGGCCATAATGCGCCGCGGCGCTCGCGACCGGACGGCAAACGCGGTGGGTCGCACCGCGGGTGCGGGGCTGCCATTTCCTTTGCGGAAGGCGGCTTGGGCGTTCCTGGTGCGTAGCTTAGACCAGGGAAGCATTAATATTAACTCACTGTTCTATGAGTGTGGGTAGAAAAAGGCTAAAAAGGTTAGAAAGAAACATCCTAGCAACTTATAATATACAACTAATCGAATTCCTCATAACCTTATTAACATTAGGCGGTAGCTTCAAATATTTAGTTGTTATTCTATGATCAGGTATGCTAGAAGAAAAAGCTAAACTTCATAGCTAGACACACCTAGCAACTTGTAATATACAACCAATCATTCGCTCAACCTTATAACATATTGCGTAGATGCAATGTTAGGCGATTCTACGCTCAAGGGTTGGGAACCATCAATAAATCGGAGTCATCAAAGATCAAAAGCCGTCAAAGATGAGGACCAGCAAAGTGAGTCAGAAAGTTGACCATCAAAGATGGGCATTAAAGTTGAGCATCAAAGTGAGCCATCAACAAAGGTGAGGCATCTTGAGGCATCAAAGTCGAGGCATCAAACCTACAAGGTTCAAAAAAGCTACCAAGCAAAAAATGGCCCCTTGGAATACAA
>JABUQX010008465.1:112500-119650 GCA_015478945.1 Trachelipus rathkii
GCTGTTAAAATAAAGGGGGGCGGAGAATGCCAAAAGAGATATTGACAAAACATTTTTTTTGTGTACGCTTACCGAATTAAAAAATAATATTAAGAAAATTGGTGCGGATAATTCAGACTAAATTTCAAGTTTCTTTTTAAATAAAAAAAACCTCTGCTTACTAGAAAAAAGTCTTCTAAAGGAATTCTTAATGATGTGTTGTGTAATGAGACATGAATGATTTTGATTCATGATTACTTGCTCCCTTTATATGCAAATGCATTTTGTTAAATTAAAGGATTAGCTACAAGCGTTGAATAGAACGTGTTTTAAACTTTTCATGAAGGATACCATTATCACTTTTATTTTTAGAAAAACAAAAGAAATCAGGAACCAGAAATTTCCAGACTAAGTTCATACATGATAAATTACATATCTTTAAATCCGAATTTATCAATCTTTTTAAGCTTATTTTTGCGATATTTCTATCCTAAAATATTACCCTCCTTATATATCCAACATCCTTCAGTTATTCATCTAATAAGTGATTTGCTCCTTTTTCCTATAAATAAAACTGTGTAATACGTTTTGATGCTGAAATAGAAAAGAAATCCCGCGTTACATTGCGTCAATATCGCGTGTTTAAGAAAAAAAATTTGAAAGAGACTTGTTATACAACTTTTATCATCTAGTAATCTTCCTCTTGTAAGCTTTAACTCATCTTCTTTTCTTGTTTCTTGTCTTCATAAAAGTTTCAGAATTTTTTCTTTTTCTTTTTGCTAACATTATTCAACCATTTTGCTTTGTACCATTTTTCCTATCAGACCTTAAGTAATACCCAAAATAAAACGTTCACTAAACATTCAAACACTCTCGGTAGCTCCCTAAATGATCCTCAAAACCTCTTATTTTTAATCTACTTATTATATTCAATTTGCTTCAATTTTGCTCCCGGCTGAGCCCAATTTCCGCCCCCCAAAAATGAGACATAAAAATTCCAAATTGTAAGGCCAGATTTACCCAAATAAACCACCAAAACTGTAGCTTTTCTGGAACAGTCTAAAACGTCGTTTTACGAGTGTTTTCTGTCTGTAGGTCGTTGTTTCCTATTTCAATTTTGAAAATCTATGTTTTTGACATTTGTCGAAATTCCTCCTACAATTTTTTTATCGAAATGACTTCAAACTTGAAATATACAAAGATTGGACTATTATCTAAAAAGTGTTGGAGCGGAATTTTGATATTTGACCCCATATCTGATCATTGGTCGATTTTCAAAACCTACTATTTTGGGTTTCAAATTTGAAAAATTTGGATATTTTTTTTTTCTGCTTATCCGATCTGCATGAAATTTCAGGACATTTGTAGTAGAGAGAGCACATTTTTTATTTAGATAACTTCTTTGCATATGCATTCATTTTGGATTGTTCTGGGAGCAAATTTTCCAAAAATATTTTTTTGCAAATTTTTAAAAATTTTAATTTTCAGTATATAGAAAAATTATCTAAGTAAAAATGATGTATCTTGCCCGAATATATAAACCCTGAAAATTTGATATTGATCGCACAAGTAGAAAAAAATATATCAAATTTAACTTTTTCAAACGTTTGAATTTTGGAAAAAGTGAAATATTGATATATATTTTTTTTTTACTTATCCTATCAACATCAAATTTACAGGGCTTGTATAATTGGGCGAGATACATCATTTTTACTTAGATAATTTTTCTGAATACTCAAAAGGAAAATTTTTAAAAATTTCCAAAATATTTTTTTTTTTTGAAAATTTGTCCCAAAAACAAATTCAAAACTACTGCATATACAAAGAAGTTAATCAAATAAAAAATATGAATCTCCCCCGATTACAAATGTCCCTGAAAATTTCATGCAGATCGGATAAACAGGAAAAAATATCCAAATTTTTCAATTTGAAAACCCAAAAGTAGGTTTTGAAATTAACCAATGCTCAGATAAGGGGTCAAATATCAAAATTCCTCTCCAGCACTTTTTAGATAATAGTCCTATCTTTGTATATTTAGTTGAATCATTCGAAAAAATTGTAGCGTGCGAGTTTCGACAAAATGTCAAAAACATAGATTTTCAAAAATTGAAAATACCAAACAATGACTTCAGACACAAAAAAAACACTCGAAAACGACGTTTTAGACGTCAGAAAAATCTACAGTGTGGCGTTTATTTGGTCAAAATCGGCTGAAATTACGAATCTTATGTCTATTTTTAGTGGGGGGGGGGGAATTGGGCTCAGCCCGAAGCAATAATTGGACCCTGTCCTTATGTCGATTTTAGACTTTTCATTTCAGATATAAATTTATATTTACAACAAAAGTAGCAAAACAAACTCAGATTAAAAGATTTCCGCTGATCAAGAAATTTTTAAAGGAAATATTCTTCATCACATCGGGAAATCTATTCAAAAATTTATCAATCAAATAAAAAATAAAATAAATAGATTAACTAAGTAAGTAAATAAATAAATATATAAATAAATAAAATGAATATAGAACAAATAGATAAAAAAATGAATATAGAACAAATAGATAAATAAAATGATAAGTAAATAAGTAAATAATTAAATAAATAAAAAAAAAAAAAAAATAAAATATAAAATAAAATAAACGAAGAATTAATAAATAAATAAATGAATATAGAAAATAAATAAATAAATAAAATAAATAAATAAATAATAATATAAAATAAACAATAAGTTTGCCTAATAAATTAATAAAAATAAGTAAATAAATAATTTTAAAAAAATTGGTATTTAAATAATAAATACATATATATTAAAAAGAATATAAAACCTTATATGAACATAAAAAGTTTAATGAATATAATGAACATAATAATTTTCTAATGAATATAAGAGGTTTGCACTTGCTTGGAAAGCTCACTAATTGATTTTATAAATTTTCATTTAAAATGAGTTTTAATCATTAATTATTATAATCTTTGGTAATCATTTTTTTGCATCGTTTGCTATATAAAGTTTTTTTTCTGTTATTATTCATTCTAAACTAAATAATTTGACAACAAAACTGATAATTTTGCTCTCTCTCTCTCTTCTCTCTCTCACTCTCTCTCTCTCTATATTATATATATTATATAATATATATATATATATATATATATATATATATAATATATATATATATATAATATAAATATATATAATATATATATATATAATTATATCATATTATATTATATTATATATATATATAATATATATATATTATATATATCCAGCAAAATTATCTCACCACTGAAAGCAAAAGGTATATTATATTGTAAAAAATTATACAGGAAATAGACCACGATCTGTTTAATATGGTTCATACATGTCGAGAGACACAATATACACACATATGGGTACAAAGGGGTATGGGAACGTCCCTACAAAAACTGTACATGGGGACATAGGTGTATGGCGCAAAAAGGGCATGAACTTGTAGGTACATGTGTTGTCCAGAGGATGTGTTACTGATACCTCAATACCGTGTATGACCTACTCTCGAAGTACTGACGGCCTGGCACCATCATCCCATGCTGGATATGAGATTCCGTATGTTATCCTAAGGGATCGCGTCATATAGGTCGACCAAGGCCCGCCAAAGGCCATTCAGGTTCATTGAGGTGGGTTGAGCTGTCAAAGTCTTTCCAACATGTCCCACACATGCTAGATGGGATTGAGGTCCGGACTGTAAGCGGACCACCGGAACATGTCGATTCGAACCTCCTGTAGGTATTCGTGTACATACCTGGCGGCATGAGGTTGAGCATTATCATGCATAAGAATGAACCGTGGACCAATGTATGGCGCATAAGGTACGAGATATGGTTCAAGAACGTTCATAATGTATCTTGCGGGGTCTGAAACCCTTCACAGAGGATGTGGAGGTCTGAACGGGTGGTTAGAGAAATACTTCCACATATCATAACCAACAAACCACCGTATGACACCTCCTCTTAAATGTTACACCCTGCTTATAGTTCATTGGGTGGCGATACACTCTTGGACGTCGATCGGAGCTATAGAGGTTAAATCTGGACTCGTCTGTAATTAGGACACGTCCTCACTGCCGGAGTGGCTAGTGGACATGTAAACGTGCTTATGCGAACGTCGTTGCACGATGACCTCTCGTGAGAGGTGGCCTTCTTGAAGGTTTTCGTGGCCTATACCCGTGTTCTCGAAGCCGTCTGAGAATCGTATCAGTACTTAGGTACTCTATGTATCTGTGCCTGTGCCAACTGTCTCTGGAGGCTTCTTGCTGCTGTGAAGCGCTTCAGCACTTCGAGCACCCTTTTCAATCGGTTTTCCCGACGGGTTGTCGAGCTTCGTCTGCCTTGTCCGGTTGTCTAAGTTATTCATTGGTCTCCTCGTACCGATGTATGACTCTTCCGATTCTTGTGTGTGTCACGATGGATGTGGCCCTCTGCTGCCAATGCTACTATCTGCATACATTCAGCACGTGACAATTGACGGGCAGCCTTTTCCGTTGTCTCCACTATAGTAGTAGCAGTAAACATCAGACCAGGCAATATTGATTTGTCACGGTATGTTGGTTCGAGCGTTGAGGGCTGCCCTTTTTCTCAGGCCAAACTCGTATTTATTAATCTTCTTTATTTGTATTTACTCGTCATTATTGCTCGCCTTTATTTTTATTTAATATTTTTTGGTTTTCTGTTTTTTTTGTTTTTTTTCGTTTGTATGATGCATAGGATACACAACCTTAGTAATTTTGTGTTGTTTTGATGGTACACACGTATGGAACGTAAATGTGTCCTCATTTTACGTATACAGATGTATGTGATTTGTTTTAGATTGTTTTTGTTGTTGTTGCTGTTTCGTGTTGGTTGGTTGTTGTTGTTATTGGTGTTGTTTCGCTATGTTATTTCATTAACCAGCGCGCCTTTCCAATCAACATACATGCACACAAAGAACAACCTACAGACAGAAAAACAGACAGACAGACAGACACAATTACTTTACGAAAGCTATGGATGACGTCATCATTTGCTCTCTCTCCATATGAACATATATTTTTATTTTTATTTTAATATCTTTATTTTATTTAATTTAGTTTACAAGCAAATAATATTTACGTTTTCTTTCAAGATATATTTTTAACTATAACAAAATGAGCCATAATGCTGAAATTTGAGGTACAAGAATACGAACCACGGTATTAAGTCTTAAAGACAGCAGCTTCAACCATTGTGTTATAAAGCAGCATAGAAGAGAGTCCCTTTGTTATAATAATAATAATAGATGAAAATAGCAAATAAGCAATAAAATAATAATTAATAAATAATAATACATAATAATAGATAATAATAATAATTAAAATAATATAATAAACATAATAAAATTAATAATAAAAATAATATAATAAATAATTAATAATAATAATAATCAATGAATAATAATAATAATAATACATAATAATATAAAAAATAAGAAAAATAATAAAAATAATAAAAAAATAATAAAAATAATAAAAATAATAAAAAATAAAAAAAATAATAAAAATAATAAAAATAATAAAAATAATAAAATAATAATAATAATTAAATATAATAATAATAATAATAAGGATAATGATAATGATAATATCAATTGATAATGATAATGATAATGATAATGATAATGCAAATAAAATAATATAATAATAATAATAATAATAATAATAATAATAATAATAATAATAATAATAATAATAATAATAATAATAATAATAATAATAATAATAATAATAAAAATAATAATAATAATAATAATAAAATAATAATAATAATACATAATAATAATAAATAATAATAATTAATAATATAATATAATAATAATAATTAATAATAAATAATAATAATTTCTACAAAATTTCATATCATTATCTGCGCTTAAAACATTTTTTTGAAATAAACGTAAATTTTGTAAACTAATAATAAAAATAAATAATAATAAATAATAATAATAATAATAAATAAATAATAATAATAATTATAATAATAAAATAATATAATAGTAATAATAAAAATAATAATAAAATTATAGCTATAAATAATAATAATAATAATAATAGTCATATATCCTAGCAAAAGAATTCGAAGCGAGAAGAAGTATGAGCTGAGCCTGAGCTGATTGGAGTTAGAGTTATGCGAGCCAGATTCAAACACTTCCCCTTAACCTGTATAATGTATGTTCGTCAAAGCATTTTACGAGGATGTTGAGTACGAATAACACGGGCCCCGTCTCATTATGAGTTGTTATATAGTTATAATGACATAGTCAAAAATCTTAAATCATATTCGTGGAAGAGCCACAAATTCCAGAATATTTCAAAGCTTTATTGCTATGAAGTTGGCTCTTAAATTTAATGTTTTTTTGTACCACACCATAGGTACGCTGGTTGTTAGGAGGAAACGATTTCCAACAGAGTATTTAAGCTTCAAGAAGAAATAGCTTTTGTTCATGAACGCTGAAGGAACACAAAGAGAAAGACTTTTACTCAAAAATAAGATAAAACATTTGGCTGCAAATACGGCATATTTTGCTGATTTTTTAGTTAACCCAATAGTTTTGAATTTCATTGCCAAGGGAATATGACCAACCTATTGACAGCACAGATAAGGTTGCATAGTTTTCTGCGGAAAATTGGAACTTCTTATCATAACGTAGACTGTCAAATGCCGACATATCAAATGCTTCCCCAATCGTGTGAGCTTCAGGACTGTAAAACAACGAAGGAAATTCACATTTAAAACTCTTTGGTCAACATATACTGCATTTAATAGATTCGTGAGCTTTATTCACGAGATATAATAATCGGCAATCGAAACTTCATCGAATGCGGAGACAGTTTCTGTCGATGATGGAAATCTTAAACACGAAGATGTGTCAAGCCAAAGTAGAATTCCTTGCCGACTACGCGGAGAATATTACTCTAAAAAAAGTGGAATTTCAACAATTATGACCTCCAAACGTTTATAAAAAAGTAGAGACGAATATCTTTATTTCAGTTGACAGAGCCTGGAGATATTTTAATCCTTTCGGCACGACTTACAGAGTGAGGGGTTTTTCAACTTAGTTTCAATGCAAAACAAAGGCCAGAAACCGCCTCAATGTGGAGCGTGACTTAGATCGCTATCCCCGG
>JABUQX010008466.1:0-2500 GCA_015478945.1 Trachelipus rathkii
CCGTCAGTTATGATTTTTTTTTTTTTTTTTTTTTTTTTTTCTTTTTGATATTATGTCAAAAGTAAATATAAATAAAGGCAGGGTATTCAATGAAAGTGGTTATTTGGGTTTTGTAGTGAGACCAATAGCTTTTTTTGTGTCTGTAACCAAAAAAAAGAAGATCTTTATTAGGACTGCATTTAAAAAATATATAAGTAGGATAACACTATTATTGATTAGATATGTTGGGCTTCTTACAAAATATCGCAAACTGCGCGATTTAGTTCTTTAAACATTGCACTGTCACCAAGTCAAAAACTTTGGTGGATTATATATATATATATATATATATATATATTATATATATATATATACTATATATATATATATTATATATTATATATATTATATATATATTATATATATATATATATATATTATATATATATATACTATATATATATATTTATATATAGAAATATATATTTCTACTTTTTTGACTTCACTGCTTTTGACATTGGTTAGAGTATCTCTCTCTCTCGCACGCAGTTTAAAAGTGTTAACACATTTTCCTCAATATGATTTTAATTTTACCCTTATTTTTTTAGTTGTCATTTGTGATTGGAAATTTGAAATTTATAACTAGTTTCTCCATATGGCTATATTATATATATATATATATATATCTATTATATTATATTATAGTATTTTATATATATTATATATATATATATATATATATATAATATATACTAATATATATCATATATAATATATTTTATTATATATATATATATATATATATATATATATATATATATATATATATATATTTATATATTGTTTTATGTTGTTTTTTATATAAATATATTTTATTATATCATATTTGTATATATAAATATATTTCTTAATTTATTTATATATGTAGTTTTTTCGTTTTTTTTTAATGGCCCGGATATTGTGTAAGCAAGACTATCAAACAACCTTCTTAATTAACTATTTATTTAGTACTACAACAACTTCAATGCTATACTTCTTATATATATAGTCTTTTAATAGTGTGAAGCTCCAAAACTCCACACACGCCCCCCTGATCTAAAGATCAATTTTCTCCCCCTAGTAGATTATACCTTAAAAAATTAGTATCTCTCCTTGTTCTTTCACCTTTCGGCTCATAATTACCAACTTCTTCATTGGGTAAAACCACCTTTCCAACTTCTCTTCCAAATCGTTAAAATCTGGTACTGTTACATCAACTTCTGGCGCGGGTTTTTTCTATCGTCTTTTTTTTCTTTTTCTTCATCTCTTTTTTTCTTGTTCTTATTCTTCTTTGTTCTTAGATACTTTCTGTGGTTCATCAGAATCGACTGTCATCGCTGGAATCGTGAACTATACTCTGCTGGTACTGGTTCGCTGCTGCTGCTGCTACTACTGCTACTACTACTACTGCTCCTACTGGCTTTACCATCACTACTACTTTTACTTCGTGTGCGTGTTGGTTTCACCATTTTAACCACTTCTTTTTGGCTGCTTCTTCTACGATTTTGGCCTGAGTTGCTTCACGCTTACATCTCCTAATCCAACTCCTCCAATCTTTTTACTAATAAGAGATTTATTGCACCCTGTATCAATAAGTGCGTTACATTCTTTACCGTTTATTAACACCTTAATTACAGGTAATTCACCGGATTCTATATTCAATTTCTTGATGAAGCTACCTCCGGCAAATAAGCTCCATCTTCTTCGTTTCCCTGAATATTTTTATTATTTTCCCACTTTTTAGAATTACCCTTCCAACAATCTCTTGAGACGTGACCTAATCTTCCGCATGTCCTACATTCTTTTTTATTCCAATTCCAATTTTCTCTAAATTTATTGTATCTATCTCTATAATATTCGTCATTAAAATTTCTAAATTTTCTCTCCTCTTGATAATGATAATATCCCTTATCATTATTTCTAACTAGATCATTATTTATTCCTGATCTATTGCTCAAACATTTGTACTCATTTAATCCAATCAATACTCTTGTTTGTTCGATTAATTTTTCAATTTCTATTTCCTTAATGTCTCTTAATTTCCTTAATTCCTTGCATATATATTCCGGCATTCCATTTATAAACGCATGCTTAATCATTAAATCATCTTTAATCCCTATTGTTTTTGCAATTTTTTGTATCTCCATCATAAATACATCTGCTGATTCTCCTCTCCACTTTTTGTTAATTAATCTTGAGTAAGCATTGAATGGATCCTCCCCGAAGGCTTCTCTTAGTTTCTGCTTTATAACGTTACCGCTTTTCTTTGCATCTTCATTTAGTTGAGTATATACTGTCAATGCCTTTCCTTCTAAAAACATAGGCAGAATTTTTTCTTCATTTTTAATATTATTCAAATCTTTTATTAGGTTAAACTTTATGATCCACTCATCAATATCTTCTTCTCCATTAAAGTTCTTTACTAAATCGGAAATCTTTAAGTTGTTCATTTTTTTTTTTTTTTTTTTTTTTAAATGGCCCG
>JABUQX010008467.1:0-7500 GCA_015478945.1 Trachelipus rathkii
CAAAAAAATATCTCTGCTCTTACTACACTAATCCCTAACCCAACAACATTCTCATGGGCCTAACCAAATCCCACCATCCACCGTACCAACCACTCGTACCGTACTTTCCTGATTTAGCAATAGACATCAAAAAAGTATTAGTTAATACAGTCCTCCGTCACATTTTAATCGACAAAAGTCTTAAACATAAACATAAACAAAGCTAGTCATCCAAGGACATCACTCCACTCGTTCATACAGAGAGAGAGAGAGAGAGAGAGAGAGAGAGAGAGAGAGACGAGAGAAGAGGAGAGAGAGAGCAGCAGGAGAGAGAGAGAGAGCAGAGAGAGAGAGAGAGGAGAGATGAGAGAGATGAAGAGAGAGAGAGGAAGAGAGAGATAAGAGAGAGAGAGAGAGAGAGAGAGAGAGAGAGAGAGAGAGAGAGAGAGAGAGAGAGAGAGAGAGAGAGAGAGAGAGAGAGAGAGAGAGAAAATAAGAGACTTGAGAGAGAGAGAGAGAGAAGAGAGAGAGTGAGAGAGAGAGGAGAGAGAGAGAGAGAGAGAGAAATTGTATTTATAAAATAAAACTAGCCTAAAATAAATAAAGTTCAATTATTAATCCTATTTTAGAGGGCGTTGGTTGTTGGATGCACGATTGGTTGGGCCATCGTCTTACAAAGGCCTGGAAAAGCTTTCAAAACGTGTTTCCCGACGCGCCTAATTTTTTTTCGGTCATACTAATTACAATATTTCGAATATTTAAAAAAAAACTTTCGTCATTACAGCTTTAAAACTATTTTTAAAGGTAAAGTAACTAAAATGAAGATCCGCATCCGCGGGGATATAGAACTAAAAAATAAGCAATTGTGAATTTTTAAATTCTGACTCTAGCATTCGCGGTTGTTAAAAATATCCTATATGCTACTTTGACATCCATATCAAAGCTTCCTGAATGCATTTCTTTCAATTTTTAAAATTCTTCCCTTCTTCTGAGAGTATTTCAACTCAAACAACTGACAACGAACTATATGAAAAAAAACTATAAATGAATCAAGATTCCTGTATTAAAATCTCACTGGACATAACGGGGCAACATTCTCGCCCAGTAGGAAACCACAGTAGCGTTGAATCTGATGACATCATGGTACTACATATATCGATGAAACAACGTCAACACCAACATTAATTCCTTGTAATTTCCAGTATTTTGTTCAATACCAGATGAGAAGTCCAATGACCTACTATACTATGTTGTCTCAACGTAAATGTTTACTAGCTGGCTCATCTTTTCAATATCTCTGTGAAAAATGTTCAATAAATACTCTTTTTTAGGTTCCCAATGATTTAACCTCTATGTGGCAAAAAGCTGTAGTAGAAACCTCTAAATAATATAAATGAAGATCTCTGAATATTTAATAAATGATAATCAACAAATAATTGCCACTTATCTGAATTTTTCTGAGTCTGATTATTTATCCAGAGATTTTCATATAAAGAATGAATTTATCTTAAATATCAATTCCTTTTTTGTTTAAAATGCACAGGTGTGTGATTAAGTTATTTAATACTAAAAATTTTTAATAATAAAAATAATTTTTGTATATGGAAGGGGTGATTAAAGAGTTTAAGGAGGTAAAGGTAACAGGGGAGGGCGTTAGATTGATGGAAAATGGTATAAGAGTAGAGGGTGGTTTGCGCATTTTACACATACGATTTGGTTTTATGTGATGAATCTGAAGATGGTTTGAGAAGACTGGTAGAGAGGTTTGGCAGAGCGTGTAAAAGGTGGTGTTTGAAAGTAAATGGAGATAAGAACATGGTGATAGTGGTAGGCGAGGAGATTCCGCACAGTGAAATCATGTTAGATGGTAGGGAACTGCAACAAGTACTAGTTTAAATATTTAAGCAATATGTTGGATGAAATGGGAACGGATGACGCAGTGTAGTAGGAAAATTGTGAAAGGTAGGAAGATGGCTGGTGCAATTAAATCTTTGGTGAACGCAAGGGTACTAAGTCTTGAGTGAGCTAGAATTCTGCATGAGGATATGTTGTTACCAGTGTTCATATATATAGTAGTAAAACTTTGATGCGAAATAAGAGGTGTATATCTAAGGTGCAGTCTGCTCAGATGGATAATCTTAGGGACGTGTTATGTGAGAATTGATCAAATGAAGAATGAATGTATTAGAGAGTTATGGGGTGTGACGAAAGAAGCTAATGAGAATGTGTATATTAAGGTTATTTGGAAAGGATGGATGGTAGTCGATTAGTTAAGCGATTATGTAGTGTTGAATAAGTTAGGAAGCGACAGGGTGGGAAACCGAAGGAAGAGTGAACTGAATCATTAATAGTGTGTCTGAAAGAAAGGGATGTGAATTTGGTTCAAACGAAAGGAATGAATGGTGCATAATAGGAGTTTTGTGAGGGGTCATGGTTGTGGGCCTGTCCAGAAGGATGAACCCTAAAACTATCGAGATACCACAGTGGGGGGTCTGTCGTGGTGTATAGGGTGGATTTTTGGCTGCAACTGGCCCGAACTTAAGGGTATGAGAGGATGGTATGGTCAACTTATGTCATATTCTTGAACATAACATTTTTCGGTTCATTTTTCCGCATCCCATCCCCTATCTGTGGGGATCCTGAAGACGAAATAATAAAAATATTTTAATCATATATTTTATGAGGTAATAATAATTTTCATGTGACATAAAATCTTACTTTAAAGAATTTGACGCAACTATTCTGTTTCCGATGCATGTTTGCGCAACCCCACCCACAATTTGTGGTGAGGCTGAAGATGAAATAATAATAATAAAAAATTTTAATCATATATTTTATGAGGTAATAAATAATACTTTCAATATGACATAAAATCTTAATTTAAAGAACTTGACTATTCCGTTTCAGATGCATATTTGCACACCCCACCCACAATTTGTAAGGAGCCGTGGGGGAGGCTGAAGAAGAAATAATAATAATAATAAAATTTTAATCATATATATTTTACGTGGTAATAATACTTTTCATATGACATAAAATCTTAATTTAAAGAACTTAACTTAATGACTGCAAACTCATAATCCTAAGTAAAATATATCTTTTAAAATCTATGTGCTAATTGCGACTACTTCTCAACTAGTATCCAGCCAGCCAGAATTCTACGGCAGCTAAATTTTAAATACAATATACATAAATAAAAATATCTCTATATAAAAATGATATATATTGACTATGTAACATAAATAAAAAATATATAATGTAATGTAAATGAATTGATGAAAATTAAATTAAAAAAATATTAAGTGCCTAAATGAACAAAATAAATAATTTAAAATATATAAAGCTTTGAAATCAGAAACAAGAAAAACTTATAGGCCTCTCGATTTTAAAGATTTTTCCTAAATTATTTTGATCCAAATCAATTTCATCTTCTACAGGTGAAACAGATTTGTTTTCTAACTCACTAAATTTATTAGATTTAGAAAAAGAGGTATTAGGCAAGTCTAAAACGGCAGGAATGTCATTAGCATCCGTTATGGATTTTATTTCCTCTTCAATTTTAGCAAATATAGTATCTATTTCAACACAATTGTTATCTAGAGTATCGGAATTATCAGTTGAGGCCTTAGAGAGACCTTCAGTTGATATTACAGAATATGAAGTGTCGCAAGAATCTGCTTCTTTCTCGATTGGAGATTGCAACTGTTTACAGCTTTTTAGTTTTTTGTTTGGAGTTTTACTGTTCTCTCTCTTTGGTCTGGAAAATCCAAATGTTGTCAGATCCAAATCCAACTTGTGCTTCTCCGAATAATCTTTAATTTCATTTTTTGACCGAAGCTTTCTTCCTGATGGTCTGCAAAATAATAATAATAAAATAATAATAATAATAATAATAATAATAATAATAATAATAATAATAATAATAATAATAATAATAATAATAATAATAATAATAATAATAATAATAATAATAATAATAATAATAATAATAATAATATAATAATAATAATAATAATAATAATAATAATAATAATAATAATAACTAATAATAATAATAATAATAATAATAATAATAATAATAATAATAATAATAATAATAATAATAATAATATTAATATAATAAATAATAATAATAATAATATAATATAATAATAATATATAATATAATAATAATAATAAATAAATAATAATAATAATAATATTAATAATAATAATAATAATAATAATAATAATAATAATAATAATAATAATAATAATAATAATAATAATAATAATAATAATAATAATAATTGATAATAATAATTATTTTTTTTGAGTGGATGTACAGGGACTTCCACAGCCCACAAGAATGCGGCTATACCGTGTTAGTAAACTAACGACAGGGGAAATCCCTAACCGAACGAAATAAGATCAAGGCTCAGATGGTTAGATCTTATACAAGATGTTTAGTTCAAATAGGAAGGCAAAAACGTGATCACTACGAAAGTGAGACGATTCGGATAAAATGTGCTGAAGGCGATGCTGAAGAGGTAAAGTGAGCGCATCAGGGAAGAACTTGTTTCTAAGAGTCGAGATGGCCTCGCAACCCACAAAGATATAAACGACTGCGAGAGGACAATTCGAGGAGCAAAATGGGCAGGTCAGGGGATTGATCCCCCTGCAACATAAGGAATCCATGGGTGAGATTGGTATGACCAGAAGCAATCGAGCCAGAACCACCTCCAGGAGGGGACTCGTTCTCCTAGATGAAGACCACCGGCCAATGACGGGTTTGACGTTCCGTAGTTTGGCGCCACGTGCATCCTCCGCCCAACATGTTTGCCAGCCAGAGAGGAAACCCCGACGTATCGAGATGGAGAAGTCTGTAGCAGGGAAATGGCCCAGGCGTACAGCAGGAGGAAGGTATTGGGCACTCGACACCTCGTGCGTAGGGGCCTGTTTGGCCTCCCCCCATCGGCCCGTTCGTTCCCAGGAACACCCACATGGGAGGGAACCCAATAGAACTCGATGTTGTGCTCCTGCGCAGGCAACAAGGAGAGGGACTTTTGAATGGCAAAGACCAAAGGGATTCGGATTAATCGGTCAAGCAACGCCTGGAGAGCGCTTCGAGAATCGGAAAAGAATGGTATAGTTACCCCCACGGGTGATGGTACTGATTCTGTTCACCGCCATGGAAACCGCAATCAGTTCAGCCGAAAAAAAAGACCAATACGGTGGAAGTGTGTGGGATACAGTGATGTCCGGAACACAGCTGGAGCCCCCCCCCCCCCCCGTCTTGGAACCATCAGTGTAAACTGCTATAGAGTCGCTATGGACATTCCGCATGGAACAGAAGCCAATCCCTCAACTGCACCGGGTGTGCCTCCGACTTTGTCAAAAACTAGATCCTGATGCAGAGAGCAGGAAGCGGATAAACACACTTTGAATGGGTAGAGGTAAAATCATAGTGCATGACCGCTCTCTGAGGAAGGTCGAGGAAAGCGAAAATAGAAGTAACAACCACAGCAAATGGCCAATAAGAAGAGTTGTGATGGACGCGCTCTATTAAAGATGTCAAGGACAATGAGGTAGGAACCTGAATACGGATGAACAGTGAGCACATGAGCTGCTCCCTCCGTAGGGATAAGGGCATTACCCCTGCCTCCACCTCCAGGCTTTCCCTCGGAGAGGAACGAAATGCTCCCGTGGCTATTCTTAGACCTTAGGTTTGAATGGGGTCAAGAAGACGGAGGTAGGACTGGAAGGTCTGCTCATATACCTCACAACCAAAGTCTAGTTTAGCCCACACCAGCATGATGTAAAGGTGGAGCATGGTTTTTCTGTCCGCACCCCAAGTCTTGGAGATGAGGTACCGTAAGAGATCCAAGGAGCGGCGGCAACTAGCTTTGAGGAGAGTAATGTGAGGAAGGTACGTGTGGCGCTCATCGAGCAGTAGACACAGGAACCTCACCATCGGCTCCACTCGGATAAGGGAGCCATAGAGGCGTAACATATGAAGCGATTTCACGTGACCCCTAAGACGAAGATTTTTTCGGAAAAGCACAGCTGTAGTTTTCGATGTGGAGAATGTAAAGCCACGCGCAGAACACCAGGAGGAAATCCTATCGATGGTGAGCTGAACAAAGATCGTCAACATAGATGGAGCGGCGCACCGAGGTCGGGATGGAATCGACAACTCCATTGAAACCTATTGCGAAAAGCAACACAGTCAGTACACTGCTCTGCGGCACCCCTTCGTCCAGGACAAAAAGCCTCGACAGTGTGGTAAACAACGGACCTGAAACGAACGATCCGACATCAATAACTGAAGGGAGAGGGGATGTTGCCCCTAAGGTCCAAGGAATGAAGGCTCCGGAAAACCCCCAACCTCCACGTGCTATCAGGCAGAGCCCAAATATCCGTCAGAACCAGAGTATCGAAGTTGCGCCTGATGTTCGTCAAGTCCGAGCAGCCTATTAAGAGGTGTGTCGTGTCGTCATTTGTCAGGGAAAGGCATCTTTGTCAGTAGGGGGAGAGAGCGTTTGGAATCTAAATTTACAATCCTGAAGGGAGGGATGGTACCCAGAATGGAGATGGGACAGTATCACTCTGGTTTGACGATCTAAGGCTTGTTCTGTGGGAGATATTTCGGGGGGACGCCCCTGGAGAATGGTGCTGTTTGGATGTGTTAATTGAGTGTGAATGTGCTTAATAATGGGAGTTACTGGGGCGAGTGTATTGTAAATGTTAGAACAGTACATGGTAGGTGTAACTTTTTTCCTTTTTGCCGCAAGGGTTGTTGTAATGTTTGGTGTAATGGGTGGTATGGTGAAAGTGATTTGCTATAGAATTGGCAGCCTATCATGTCAAGATGGGCCTCCATAGGAAGGATTTTAGTTTGTTTGAAAGTGGTGGATGGGTGTGGAAGGGAGGCAGCATGTTATTATTCTAAGAGCTTTGTTTTGTACGACCTCTAGTTTTTGAATGTTGGATTGTGATACTGTGGGAGCCAAAGCGGGCAATAAATAGTTTAAGATTGGCGGATGTATTGTGTATATACTATTAAGAGGGACTCTTTGTGCTGGCTAAAGGTTGTTTTCATCGCATTTAATTAATGTGTGGCTCTAGAGGCAATATTGCTTACGTGGGGGGTGAATGTCATATGTGAATCGAAAGTTAAGCCAAGAATGGTATGATGTTTAATGAGGGGGAGTCTGGTGTTTGAAAGGAGAAATGTTGGATGGGAGTTTGACTCTCTTTTGTTAGAAGGGAGTAATGTGATAGAGGATTTTTGAGGAGAGGCTGTCTGCTGTCATTCTGTTTGTTAACAGCCATTGTTCCAAATGGTTTATGTATTGCTGTAGTTCCTGTCTTGCTGTGTTTATAGAGGGACTTTGGGCTGTAATTGCTAGTTCATCTGCATAACTATAGATTTTTATAGAAGGGGATGTGGGTTGTGGTAGATTGTGCATATATAGATTAAAGAGAATTGGTGATAGGATGGCGCCCTGGGGGACGCAATTATATAACCTGTAGGTATGA